>OX940978.1:1880978-1980276 GCA_954871275.1 Leptopterna dolabrata | reverse complement strand
GTTTTTATATTATTTTTGTAACAGTAGTCCATAAAAGATTGAGCCGTGAATGAAGTTCCCTGATCAAAAATAAGTCGCGCAGGGGCACCAAAAAATTGTATTAATTCTGATAATGCATTTATTGCAGCTTTAGCAGTTAGGCTACGAGTATGATGTAAATGTATATATTTAGTAAAAGAACATATGGAAACGATATAATAGTCAGCAGGACCATCTTGTCCACTTAATTTTCCTGTTATGTCAACGTGTACAGTGTCAAATGGTATATCGGCTTTTGGTATAGGATACAACTGTATTTGGCGTTTCCCCGAGGGCGTTTTTGCTATTTTGCATGTGACACAATTGTCAATAAATCTTTTAACAAATTTATGCATGTTTGCAAACCAGAATTTTTCTAAAATTTTGTTCATTGTTTTGGGAAGGCCTTGATGTAGAATCGCCTCATGTACTGAGTTCGTAACTATCCAACGGTAATTTTTTGGTACTATCGGGGCCTTTCGGTTCTTTTTGTTGTACTGAAATTTTCTAAACAGGATTCCTTCATTAAATTCGTATGTATTGGCTAAGTCATGAGGTAAGGAATCGTTTTCTAGTCGTTCAATAATAAGCCTAATTTCTGGATCTTGATGTTGTGCCACCTGAAACCACTCCCCAGTAAGCTCGACTAGATTTACAATTTTCTCGATTTGTGTTGTGGGTGATGATCCAATAGGTAAACTCGACTGTATAACTTTGTATGTCTTTGAATTGTGAGTTGGTGGGTAATCGTCGGCCTGTGCTTCAAACACACTTACTAAACTAAAAAAAGTCGACTACCTGCATTTTTGCGCCGGGACGGTATTGTATGACAAAGTCAAACATCTGGAGGTACGCCCACCAACGATGGACTCTAGGGTTGAGGTACTGTTTCACATATGAGGCTTGGAAAGACTTACAGTCAGTCACGAGGGTAAAATTCTTATAAAGTAAAAAGCACTCCCAATGCTTGAACGCTCTAACTGCTGCTAGTGTTTCAAGTTCATAACTGTGATATTTAATTACAGCAGCTGTAGTTTTGTGACTATAGTATCCAACAACTTTTTTCTCTCCTTCTATGATGTTAAACATGACTGATCCATAACCAACTGTTGATGCGTCCGTCCAGACCTCTACGGGATAATTGGGATTAAATATGGTTAGACATGGTTCTGAAGTGAAAATATTTATAAGCTTTTGACGAATTTCTTCGTGTTCAGGGCGCCAACAAAATTGGGCTTTGATTGACGTAAGGTCATATAATGGAGCACATATTGTGGAAAAGTCTTTAACAAAATCCCTAAAATATGAGCATAGACCTAGGAACGATCTAAGAGCGGTTCTATCCTTTGGAGGCGGCAATGTGGACAGAGCTGTAATCCTATCGTTATGGGGCCTGATTTCCCCATTCTTTACCTCATATCCCAAATAAACAACTGACTTTTTAAGAAACTGACATTTGTCTGGATTTAATGAAAAACCGGCATTAGATAGAGCCTCGAGAACAATCTCTAATCGTGAAAAAGCCTCTTCTTTGGTTGTGGCTACCACCAGGAGGTCATCCATATACGCAAGGCACCAGGTGGTGGCAAGTTCACCCAGCGCTGTTATAATCGCACGTTGATAACAAACGGGAGCATTTCTTACCCCAAATGGCATTCGTTTATATTGATAATGAGCATCTGGAGTTTGGAAAGCTAAAATTTGACGGGAATCTTTATCACATGGAATACCATAGAAACCTGAGGCGCAATCGAGACTGATAAAATACTTTTGTCCTGCTAATCGGGCGATTTGATCTTGAATAAGAGGTATAGGGTACCTCTCGGGAATAGTGTTGTCGTTGAGCGCACGAAAATCCGTACACATGCGTAACTTCCCATTTTTCTTAGGAACTAACAAAATAGGAGAGGATTAAGGACTAATTGATTCTTCAATTATTCCGGCGTCCAATAATTCCTTGCAGTAATTTCTCACAATTTCTCTATCACGCGGATGAAGTCTATAGGGACGCCTATAAATTATTTTATTTGGGTCTTGCAACTTTATTTTAAATTCTGCGCAGTTTACATAACGTCTAGGTAAACCCCTAGTGAAAAAGTCAGAATAATTACATAGAATATTTCTGAGTCTATTTATGTCTTCAAGATCTCGTAAATCTGTATCTAACGTTTCAATATTTGGCCGAAATTTTTCACTTTCGGGGCTGCCAGTCGTCGACCCTTGAATAACGCGAGGTTGTGTTGATTCCGTGGATGTAATTGATTCAACTCTACAATCTATTACTGGAAATTTACAAGGTACGGGCCACGGTTGATCTATGACCTCTTCGGCACTTTCAGATTTCTGCGGAACATCTGACGAAGTTTTGGTAGTTTTACCTTCTGATTTTGCGGCGAATTTTTCTATGGATTTATTTACAACTTCATTAGAAGATTCTATAGGTGTCTTGTCTGACGTATTCAATTTTGATTTATTTATTTTAAATTTATGTTGCAAATATTTGAATTTCGAATCTCTGTTCCTCTCCTTAGATTTGTCTATTTTGGTAATTTCATATTTGTCCGCTAAAACATTCACTGCAATGCCGGCGGCCAATATGTCGCGACCCAAGAGGATTTGATTTTTGATTATACCCTCTGGGACAACATGAAAAATTACTGGGATTTCGACATTATCAACGGTGATTACCACAGAAATTTGGTCATCTATAGGTATCTTTTTATTACCGATTCCAGAAAGATATATGGGGCTTTTAAATCGTTGACCTGTAAAGCGGACAGACAGAAATATTTTTATTGCAGTTTTGGATTCTACATACCTTGAAACGTAAACCATCAAATTTTGAGTGGGGGTAAGAATTTTTTTTTTTCATGCTCGATTCCAATGGTTCATTATTGTAAATAATAAACCAAAATTTCTGTCTCTCCGCCGTACTGGCCACTTTTCTTAGTTTCCATGAAACAAAATTGATGAATTTCGGGTTATAGGTTCCGTTTGGGGTCTAGTTGGTCCTCGAAGCTCGACGTTACTGTCATTCATCTTAAGGGGTTCAAAATAGGGATTGAAATTTTCAGAACGCCGTAGCTCGAAAACTTTCTATGAAAGGGTATGGTTTTTTTACGTTATTAAATTTGACTTGAGCTAAAAAAATTTTTGAGGCCACCCGGAGCATTGTACGTCCAGCCGTTCGTGTGCACCAAAAAGCTTCGTCAACACGATCGTGAATCAAACGGTATAAATCCGGCCGGGATATTATCACTAGGGAGCACCTGATTATAATCAAGGATGGCTGTATGAAGTCGAGTTGGTTGTTGTGCGATATTATTTCATTTGATAAGGATTTTGTTGGTAGGTACTTCTGAAACTCTAACAAACGTTGAAGTATTATTGATGGGTAAATTATTACACAACGGCAAATTATTACACAACGGTTCATTATACTTCACCACGAAGGTAGGTATTGACCACAGAAAACAGCGAACTACGCAGAAAGGGCATCTATTTCACCCCACATCAACAATTTTCCTTCCGAACTTCATTATTTGCGTTTCTTTTTGTCATTTTAGTTACTGTTTTGTCATCGACAGAATTATTTTAGCAACATTTAACTCGTGATTTAGGTAGGTACTTAGTAACGAGTACGGGGTTAGGTACTAACCTACGAAGGATCTGCGATCTACATAATATGTATAGAATAGTACTACATGTTATGTTATATAGACGGGTTATCTATACAGAGAGCTGTGATCTGTAACAGAAGGGTATTCTGTACAAAATAATAAACCGTTGTGCAGGGATTTGCAGGGTTTGTTATTGCATTTTCGGATTCTACGTACCTTGAAACGGAAACAATCAAATTTTGAGGGGGGTTTAAAAACATTTTTTTCATGTTCGATTCCAAAGGTTCATTAGGTATTGAAAAAATCACAGTCATGCAGCATGGCTATAAGAGCGAATTTTCGAAGAAATAACTGATTTTATATAAAATGTGATCTTTGGGATATCCCATTCAAATATGGGCAATCTTAAACTTATTGGGTAATTATAGGTATTCAAGTATGACGCTATTCGGTTAATTCGGTATGCATCAAATATGGGCATACATACGTAACAAATTTTAACATGGATATGTTTTTGCCCTGGGGGGTCATTCTAAAATTTGCGACCGAAAAAAATGCAACGCTGCAACCGATAAACAATTTGGAGATGTGCGTGTGTAGTGTTACCGACAATACCCAGCGAAACAATAATGAAATGAGCGCCCAAAAACATTTTGTTCCATTTTTTGCCGAGTAACACCTCGGTTTGTAGATTTTCCAACGCTGAACACGATGGTGAAGTCAGAATCGGCTCCAGTGTAAATGTACCCTTACCAGTAACCGGGTCGTCAGAATCGAACGATTTCCTCGGATTTTCGTTAACGACGACTTTTATTGGCCCCGAGGCAACTTGAAGATCCTTCTTGTCCAATGGCCTTTTCAAAAAGCTGTCGAAATATTATCGGCGTCCCGTCGGTGTTTTCATTATGTTGAGCAATCGGAGGAAACGTCGGATGACGGGCGCCTTTTGGGGCGTTCAACGGGCTTTTTTTTTTGTTGATCCTGCGCTTCCGATGATCGTCGGAGGGTGAAACGTGAAGTCGAGATCGATGTGAACCTCGTCTGGTTGCCTGCGGGGAGCCTCGGCATTGTTCCTTCTGTTTGGTTTGTAGCCTCACCTGAAAACCCTGAGATAGGATCTGTCAGTTTTATCGACGTGAGCTGTCTCTCCGGTTGAAATGCCCCGCACTATCTTCGACGCCATCCAATTCACCTGGGAGCCCCCGGGGGAGGCGCCCTCCTTCGCGTCATTAGTCGATTAGGGCGAAGTGAAGTGAAGTTCCTGGTGGGAATGCCCCGGCTAAACACGCGCGTTTTATTTATTATTTATCTCCCCTTGGAATCGCGCCAACGTCGTAAACAATCTGATCGCCTGTTTTCACTTCATCTTGGTAAGAAGTTGCCTCAAGTTATATTGACTGAAATCCTTATTTTCCAAATGAGTAGAGGAAAACTACAATAAAGTACGATTTGATTTATTAATTTCAATAACAAACCTTTGGAATCAAGCATTAAAATAAATAAAATAACCCCTCTCAAAGCTTGATGGTTTCCGTTTCATGGTCTCCCAGTCAATCCTTAGTAATACGAATGTGGGCTGGTTGAGTACCGTATGTATATTATATGACTCACACTCATGTTGACGAATTTATTCGTCAACGAGTTCACACTTAAGGGCCTTATGAGCGAACGGCTGGACTTAATGCGCCGAAAAGTTCGAAATCAATTCAAAGCGCTGCAAATTATTACACAACGGTATATTATTTACCTTTGTAGATGCCCTTTCTACGTAGATCACTGTTTTCTGTGGTCAGTACCTACCCTCGTGCTCCCAACTGGGACCTTCAAACCGAATTTAATTAATTTTGGTTCAGGGTAACTAAGGAATGTGCAAGGTACTGCGGATGGTGGACTGGGCGGGGACAGGAACTTTTTAATTCCACTTTCGGATTCTACATACCTTGACATGGAAACAATCAAATTTTGAGCCGGTGGCTGGGGGATTTACATTTTGTTTTTCCAATACTCGATTCCAAATGTTCATTATTGAAAATTGTGGTGATAGAAAGGGTGAGATGAGGTTGAGATGTGATGTTGTAAGGTCGGATAGCTAGCATTTGAAAGGTTACACCTATGGCGAAGCCAGGAAGGTTACCACCACTAGAAACGCTAGAGGATGTGCCCAAACGGTTCTACCAGGTCGGTTAACACCAGACCAGTTCCACCACTCCCAGTTCTTTTAGGCGAGAACGGTAAGGAGGCATGAGATGAGAGAGAGAAGTCATCGCCTTGAGGTTTGAGCGTAGAATGGCGAACTGGGTGAGAAGAGCGGGTTTTATAGGTCTTCCACCCTCCTCCGGTCGTTAGGAACCCTTGGCAGACCGATGGAGGGAAATAGAGACCTATCCCACTTTAGTCACGTAGGCCCTCTGTTCATTCGGTTTATTAGGACTATCTTAATACGTACATGGAGTGGTATTCAGGGAGGATATCATGACAAAAATAATAAACCAAAAATAAATACTTTGATCAATGAGGGGAAGCGATGGCACTCATTGAGTGCAAAGGGGCTGAAAAATAGGTAATGTTCATTTACGGTTCATGCAAGTAATTAGTGAAAAGATGAAAAACGCGCGGCAATTTGCGAGAAGCTAAAAGTACTCAGCATCACTTTCATAATAGAATAGGTACATTATCGGTACATTATCAGGCAGATATTAGGTATTTCAATTTACTCGTAGGAACAATATTAGATGAACATGATAATAGAACTACCTACGGATCGAGCTTGAAGCGCCCAGGTGGTCACAGGTGATTATTTAATGTCATTGAATTCGTTTAATGTCATTGAAAGTCGTTCTTTCGCACACATGCTCCATTTGGGCCCTAGTTGTGTCCCGAAACTTTTCAGCCCGATCGGAATATACCCAGGGGTGTTATGAGTGAAAATGTGTATAAAAATAGGTACTTTTTGCGTTTTAACAACATGTTAGTAACATGAGCTTTTGAGGTATCTTTTTCCATGTTTTTGAGGACGAGAAGACCGAATATGAAGTCGATTTTGACCAAAGACGCGGAAATTGAGGTTTTACCAAAGGTTCAGCTCCCAAAATCGGTTTTTTATGAGTCAAAAACCTGGAAAACTGTCTGAAATCACCATCAATATGTACATAACATTGGAAAAAGTGTAAACAGGTGAATCAAGACCATTAAATGCCACTACCAATGATCAAAGATGATCTTAAAAAAAAAAAAAAAAAAAAAAAGCGTACCTATTTCATGTTTTGGGGTCCAAAATTGGTGGAAATCATCAGAAATAGCTATTGCAATCATTCCACATGAAAGAAACAATACATTTAACAGCCAACAAAAATCTCTAGAACTCCAATAGAATAATAAACCCATGTGACAAGGACTTTTCAGCGTTTTTTCCCCCAGATCATCTTTGATCATTGGTAGTGCGATTTAATGGTCTTGATTCAGCTGTTTACAATTTTTCTAATGTTAGTATACACATTGATGGTGATTTCAGACAGTTTTCCAGGTTTTTGACTAAAAAAAAACAATTTTGGGAGCTGAACCAATGGTAAAACCTCAATTTCCGCGTCTTTGGTCAAAATCGACTTCATATTCGGTATTCTCGTCCCCAAAAACATGGAAAACGATACCTCAAAAGCTCATTTTACTAACATGTTGCTAAAACGCAAAAGGTACCTATTTTTACACACATTTTCACTCATAACACCCCTGGGTATATTCCGATCAGGCTGAAAAGTTTCGGGACACAACTAGGGCCCAAATGGAGCATGTGTGCGAAAGAACGACTTTTTTAGACCGAAAATGAAGCCTGTACACGTGATACGGCGGACGGCGTACGGCGGAAGGCGGACGGACATTGCATTTTTGGAATCTACGCACCTTGAAACGGAAAAGAAAAAAGTTTGAGGGGGTGTTTATTATTTCACAGAATAATAAACCAAAAAAAGGAGCGTACCTTATTCGTGTTTTGGGGGCCAAAAGTGGTGGAAACCACCAGAGATAGCTATTTCAATTATTTTATATGAAACAATAAATAAATAAACAGCCAAAATCTCTGTAGGTATGTCCAATAGAATAATAAACCCATGTGACAAGGACTTTTCAGCGTTTTTTCTTTTCCTATTCAAAGTACCGTCCGCCGTACGCCGTATCACGTGTACCGGCTTCATTTTAGGTCTAAAAAACGCTGCAAAGTCCTTGTCACATGGGTTTATTATTCTACTGGACATACCTACAGAAATGTTGGCTGTTCATTTATTGTTTCTTTCATGCGTAATAATCGAAGTAGCTATTTCTGATGGTTTCCATTAATTTTGGCCCCTAAAACACAAATTAGGTACGCTCCTTTTTTTTTTTCAAGTAGGTATCTTTGATCATTGGTAGTGCCATTTAATCGTCTTGATCCACGTGTTGACACTTTTTCCAGTGTTATTATACAAACTGATAGTGACTTCAGACGATTTCGCAGGTTTCTGACTCATAAAAAATTAATTTTGGGAGCTGAACATTTGGTAGAACTCAATTTTCCACTCTTTGGTCAAAATTGACTTCATATTCGGTCTTCTCGTCTCCAAAAACATGGAAAACGATATCTCAGAAGCTCATGTTACCAACATGTTGCTAAAACGCAAAAAGTACCTATTTTTGAGCACATTTTCACTCATAACACCCCTGGGTGTATTCCGATCGGGCTGAAAAGTTTCGGGACGCAGCTAGGGCCCAAATGGAGCATGTATGCGAAAGAACGACTTTTTTAGACCGAAAATGAAGCCTGTAGACGTGATACGGCGGACGGCGGACGGACGTTGCATTTTTGGAATCTACGCACCTTGAAACGGAAAAGAAAAAAGTTTGAGGGGGTGTTATAAAAATTTTTTGCTGAGCGAATACATAGGTGTATTATTCACAGAATAATAAACCAAAAGTCGTTCTTTCGCACACATGCTCCATTTGGGTCCTAGTTGTGTCCCGAAACTTTTCAGCCCGATCGGAATATACCCAGGGGTGTTATGAGTGAAAATGTGTGTAAAAATAGGTAATTTTTGCGTTTTAGCAACATGTTGGTAACATGAGCTTCTTAGATATCGTTTTCCATGTTTTTGGGGACGAGAAGACCGAATATGAAGTCGATTTTGGCCAAAGAGTGGAAAATTGAGTTCTACCAAATGTTCAGCTCCCAGAATTGATTTTTTATGAGTGAAAAACCTGGGGAATCGTCTGAAATCACCATCATTTGTGTAATAACACTGGAAACAGTGTCAAAACGTGGATAAAGACGATTAAATGGCACTACCAATGATCAAAGATAGTTGAAAAAAAAAATAATAATAAATACAAAGAGCGTGCCTAATTTGTGTTTTAGGGGTCAAAATTAATGAAATTAATGGAAACCATCAGAAATACTTAGCTATTTCGCTTATTACGCATGAAAGAAACAATAAATGAACAGCCAACATTTCTGTAGGTATGTCCAGTAGAATAATGAACCCATGTGACAAGGACTTTGCAGCGTTTTCGGAATCTACGCACCTTGAAACGGAAAAGAAAAAATTTTGAGGGGGTGTTACAAAAATTTTTTGCTGAGCGAATACATAGGTGTATTATTCTCAGAATAATAAACCAAAAGGCGAAAAATACCATGTTATACCGGTTTCGGTGATCAGACCATCGTCAGTAATAAATAATAACTGTTATATTATTATTGATGCCGGTATAACAGTGTATTTTTCGCGTTTCGGTGATCAAACCATCGTCAGTAACAAACAGTACCTAACTATTATATTATTATTGAAGCCGCAACAGTGTATTTTTCGCGTTTCGGTGATCAGTCCATCGTCAGTAACAAACAGTAACTGTTATATTATTATTATTGAAGCCGGTATAACAGTGTATTTTTCGCGTTTTTCGTGGATTAGTGGAAATAGACTACTTTTCAGTAAACCCGTTTTTTTACATAGTGATTAGTGGCAGATCGCTAGGCGAGTTCATCCTCGTACCAAAGTTGTGAAAGTTGGATAATGTTGATCATGACGCATCGAGATGCACATCGTCTCTTCATGAATCTCTGATACGTCCATCCTGTGATACAACTTCGGCGTGGCTGTCTGACTCAGTCGAGATTTCAGTCTTCAGAGAATCATTAGCTACATCTCCCAGCTATTTGCAAGGTTGAGGCTGTGACATTCACCCCCCCCCCCCTCCCATCCATTTTATTCCCTGACCTCGGCCTTGAAACCAGCTGGGCAGCTAGACCTTAGGTTTGTTCGCGGTGGCCATCTGACTGTCTTCAAACCGTCAGATCCATCATTTGGCGTTCGCGGTGGTCTTGCGGACTCGTCTCGGACTGTATAGCATCCATAGGATGCTGTTCGCGGTGTTTTTCTGGCGGTTCGAAGACAGTTCCAAGACCGTCAGATCAGTCCGCGGATTTTCCGATGTACTCCTTTCTGACTGCTCGCCCCCCACTACCGCTCGCCCGCTTAAGCCAATCAAATCATTTCTCATCGCACCTTCGTTCGTCGTTGTTATTCGTTCTAATAACCCTACCCACTTCTCTCACTTGCGTTTTGGTACTTCTCGCCATGAGTTCATCGAGTTTGTATTTCAATCACCATGTCCTTCAACGACTGATCTTATAGTGAGCACTTGTATGTCCCTGAATCAAGTTTCCTACCATGATAAACGCCGCAAATTCTACTGGCACAAATAACTAGAGGGGTTAACAAAAAAATTGTAATGGACATACAAAATTGCTGCTATAGATTTATTTCGTGTGTAATAATGAGGTGGTCGGTTGAATATCCCAATTGAAAAACTTAGTGCCACTTACCTACCTAATTTTACGATTACGGTGTGTGTTCCAAGAACTGGCCTAGCAATTGTTGGTTTTTGCCAATTTTGGCCCACTCGAAGACTCCTAATTTTGAAAAATTATCTTCGATTGTTGAAATTGTATTTTTCTGGCTGAATTCACAGTTTATGCTACCTTTTTTTTGTAGACGTTTCCGGTGATTTCAGCCGTTTTATCAGATTATTGACCCTTGAGGAAACCGAATACATAGGCTATATTAACAAAAAATGAGCACATGAAGAATGTGTAGTCAGTTATCAGCAAAATTAGTTAGGTACCTAACAACGAACTTCAAACTTTCGATTAGGTATTTCTTCAGTCGCCAATTATTCCACAGAAGTACACTGGTATCACCGAATTTGATAAACATCCCATTAGGTCATTAGTTAGGAAGAAAACTACAGAGATTTCGATTTATTTTTATTAAAAATACTTCGACTAAGTACAAGTTGAGATAAAGGAATGCATAACATTGGTAAGAGATGAATACTCGAAGCAAAACATAGGAACTATATTACAACTAGGAACATATAAAAGATAGTCTACCCATTCATCAGAAGCATAGGAATAATCGTAATATAAGACTTGAGTAAGTTGAAGAATGAAAAAAGTAATAAATTAGCTGAAATCAACGATGACCTATAGGACGAACGTTAGTATGTATTACCTATTGTTATAAAAAGAAGAAATAAATTAGCAGAGATCAATGATGACATATATATGAACTTCTCACACATGCACGAGTCACAGCCTTTCAATAAACCTTAATAGGTAGGTATGATTTGTATAACAAATGTCAGAAAGCAGAAAAAAATCCAGATCGACGACGACACGGGACACGACACTAGGAAGGTTAGACATTTGCAGGTTGCACAGCGGTTGCAGTCAGATTTCCTTCCCAAGCGTTCGCGGTGTACCCTGTCCATCGTGAGTTTGAAAGTTGGTATTGGTGGCGCATGCGTGTTGGCACGATCAGAAAAGTGGCTTCAGACGGTTCCCTGACCGTCAGAAAAACACACCGCGAACGAAGCTCTTGTCTCCACAAACCCCAAGTCACAAGTTTCGGTTATTCGTTATTGCAAAAAGATCTCAATTCGTAAGAATGTAACTTTATTTCACTACTACCGAGCTGTGAAGTTTAATATTGTCCGTGCGAATACATTATAATTGTGTCGTGTAGCTGCAAAAGTGGCCCATCTCCATTTTTCCCCAAACTCACATTTTTTGGCCGTTTCTAAGTCTTACATTCTGCCGAGTGGCATCTCGAACCCGCTTCAAAACAGGCCAAATCAATGTGAAAGATGAAACGAAAAAAAGGAGTGACATATCATTTCTACTTACTTACTTACCTACTTAATACGTACTATTGAAAAAAAAAAAAATCCAGAACGAAAATTGGTTCAGCTTTTTGGGCTCGAAAAGCTTTTTGCCCCCGACCCGGTAGTGCTGCCATGTGTTAAAAACATTCTTAATAATGACCCTTGATAATGAAGTGAACCTTAATAATGAATGACGTAAATAATAATGACATAATAATAATGAAGTAGTAATAATAATGACATATTAATAATAATGACATGGATCTATTGGATTTTGTTGATTACTGCAACTTGAAGAACAACGTTTTGCAACGGTTTATTATACTAGGTATCTATGTAGAAGGGGCACCTGTACAAGTAAATTATTACACACCGGTTTATTATTTCACCGGTTTTTTGCTTCACGAATAACTACAAATAATTAATGATTGAATTATTGAATCCCCCGCATTTGTATGAAACTTTAATTCCCGGTACTACTCTATTCGGTAGTACTCTATTTAGGGCTTTCCTGGAGAGAGCTCGAGGGTATTGACCACAGAAAACAGTGATGCATGTAGAAGGGGCATCTATACAGGTAAATAATAAACCTTTGTGTAATTTGCAGCTTTTTTTTCTTTATTTTAAAAATGCGTCTGTGCTTATTATTCTTCAATATTTTTCCATCTGAAGGTTCTAACGTGTAATCTGTTGGGGCAGTGGTAGTCTGGCGTTGGTCTGCGGACTATCACGAGATAGGTAGGTTTGGTACTTCGAGTTGAGGATGGTGGTTAGTTCAGAGGGATTTGTATGTATCCGAGTTGATAGTGATGCTAATGCCTCCGTCTACCAACATCTCTAATCGGGAATTTTCAAACCTTTTTGTTCAGAACTAATCCTCTTCAACGATAGCGAAGTGAAACGTTAGGCCGTATCCAATCCACGGAGAAAGATTTTTAAAAAATTGGCTCTCCCTACTTCCCTTTCCCGGCAAATTGCATCCCCTTGGTGCGTCGGCTCCTACGGTCTAACACTCTGATAAGCCTTTTTATTATGGTATTATCTGCCTCCATTTGTGCTTGGCTTAAATATCTTTCAACGGCATTATCTTGCATTAATATTCAGCTCTTGAGCGGCTATGTCCGTTCAGCCTATCGTGACTGAAGGTTCACTGAGCGTAATACCTGACGATAGCGGCGTTTTCTGTTCTGTTTTACACTGGAAATCTATCGAGTTATGCTTTGCGAGTGTATCTACGTACTTCTGCTTCCCTCAACCAACGTAAAGGGGCAATGAAAATGTTTTGTGATCACCCCGAAAAAGAATTTTCTCGAACTCACCCATGGTCTCTCTCGATATGAAAGATATGAACAAATCGCGTTTTATAAAAATATTTTGAAGATTTTTCCATATTTGAATGTCTACCTGTGGGACGGACAATCTATATGTTCTTATCTAAGGTCCACACTAGGCACGTCATTTAATCGGCCGTTTCCCTCCTGTTCTTCAGATTTCCTATTTCCTACCTTTTAGGCATTAATATTTCTTGACAATTTTCAAAAACTTCATTAAGCCGGGAATACACTTGCGCCGAGGCAGGCCGCGCACCGCACGAGCATCGAATGTGGCAGCCTCGGCGCGCCGCGATGTGATGTGCCGCGATACGAATTTTCAAATGAGTTACAGCGAGGCGCGCATGCTCAGCCCTGATCCGACTTTGCGCGGTGCGCGACTGGTGTCCACTAAACGACGGCCCAAGACTACTATAATCTTACTCGTCTTACTTACGACTACTATAATCTACTCGTAGGTACTATAATTTTTTAATGATTCAGCGAATTTTTGTAGAAAATGCTGTTACGTGTTTTTAATGTAATTCAAAATTATTTGTGAGCCGTTCATCACGTTTGTAGGGTGTTGAATTGGTTGCAAGTAGTCGCGGCCCGTTTTGATTGCACCCAGAGGTCCAAAATCACAAATACTGAGGTCCATACTCAAAAAATAGCGTATTAACCTACTTTACTTTTGTTTTTCTTCAAAAATTCGCTCCTTGCTGCGTGGAGCGAAGGAAATGTTTAATTAAATAGGTGCTGTACGCTACTTAGCTCAATTATTATCTTCGTACTTTTTTTTACAATTTTACAAAACGAGCTTATAATTAACAAAACGGTTATAACAAAACGAGTAGTAGTTTATTTCAAAGCGGGTAGGTAGGTTATCACTTACGTGTGCCGCGGCTCTGTTCGCTGCTCTGAATCGACCAAATTCCGTCCACACTGCGCACCGTACGAGGCAGCCTCGGTCCGTGCTCACTTTGATGTACCGACAGTCGATGGCTCAGGCCGCGCGCCGCATGAGGCAGACTGAGCCTGTTCGCAGCTGTGTTGGGGAGCCGTACACACTTGAGCATCGCGGCGCGCCGAGGCTGCCTCGTGCGGTGCGCGGCCTGCCTCGGCGCAAGTGTATTCCCGGCTTTAACGAAAAATGAACAACGAGCAAATGAACAAATGATCCATTTGGGTGGGCCTTAAATGTTAGTCACCCTGTATACAGGGTGTCCCAGTTCCTTCTGGAGAAACTCAGGGAATCGATTCTACTCTTCGTTTAGAACAAAAAATGCTCAGTAGAAATTTTTCGAAAAGTTCTTCGTTTTAAAGATATCCGACAATTTTTCTTTTTCCAACTTTTCATTAAGTTACCGCATAAAAACGCTAATAAATTCGAAAATATTGAGACAGCAAATCCAATTACACCGTTTGAAATAACGTTAAATTTCCTGTAAGATTCTTCTATTTTCAATGGTCGGACTTACTTAACATGTTGGCCAGTATCAGTTGGAATATTTGAAAATTTCAAAATTAAAAATTGTGAAAAAGATTGTAAGTTTTACTGAGGTTACAAAAAAATACATACAACTTGTCAAATTTCACAAAAACTTCTTCATCTTAATAGGTTTTACATTGATATACTTAGATTTAAAAATAACGTTGTAGTAAGGTTAAAAAATGATAATTGAACGTTTTAATACATGAGCAGAGGTGAATTGGGGGGGGGGGGGGGGGGGATTAGACCTGGTAAAATAAAACTATCGCTTCTTTGACTGGTTGAATAAAAATAATCTGGGATATGAATGGGTCATACCGAAGTTCAAACAACAACGAATGATTAGTTCCAACATTCAACGAGAATGGACCATCGTAACCATCTTATCAAACTTCCACCAGTTCAGTTTAATGTGTCTCGTGGAAAGGTAGTTTTTATGCCGCTTTATTTTTCAAATCAGGAGTACCGAGCTATAATGCTGCTCGCGTATGGTGCTCGTGTGTGCTGTAACTGCAGCAGTACAATACTTGTAAAGCCTATTAGATGAAGAAGTTTTTGTAAAATTTGACAGGCTGTAGCTGTGTATCTTATTCACAATTTTGAATTTTGAAATTTTCAAATGTTCCACTGATATTGGCCAACATTTTAAGTAACTCTGACCATTGAAAACAGGAAATTTAACGTTCTCTCAAACGGTGTAGTTTGATTTGTTGTAGTCTCAATATGTTTGAATTTATTAGCGTTTTTATGTGGTAAGGTAATGAAAAGTTGAAAAAACACAAATAAAATTGTCGGATATCTTTAAAACGAAGAACTTTTCAAAAAATTTCTACTGAGCATTTTTTGTTCCACATGAAGAGTAGAATCGATTCTCTGAGTTCCTCCAGAAGGAACTGGGACACCCTGTATATACATATAGAGGTTCTCTGTAACCACCTTCGGCTGTTGGTCTGTGCCCTGAATAACACCTGAGTTATCATTTTTGTGTGTATAAACATATAATTTTACGTGGTGCCTACTACTTTTGAGCAAAGAGCAATCTTGGCATATTTGACTATCGATACGTGGACGTTTGCCCTCTTTACATCACGCGAGTCTTCAATTTCCATTCATAGGGTCAACCGACTTCGTGTACCTTCTCATTTTCCCTTTCAGCCCGCTTATTGGCGCTTGTAGTATTGGGTCGTACCGTTCGATTCTCCCTTCGACTCGATCAACTATTCATGGTTTCGCATCTGTACGGGTTTTCCTCTCCCTTTCTACGCATTCCTTGGAAGCGATAAATTTTGAATGGCTTCCTCTTCCCTCTGGGGAGCCCTTTTTTATCGTGGCGCTCTTCCTCTGCCTCACACACGCTGGCATCTCGGCTCATAATTTAAAGTGCTTCAACTTCCGGTTGAACAAATCTTTCGGCCAGATTCGCACAGCCCCAGTTGAGTTGGTTGCTACATTACAGTTTAGTAACACGTTCTATTTAGGACATCATCTGTGCAAGCGCTTCCTTCACGTTAGCATTATTTTCAACAATGAACCTGTGGAATCGAACATGAAAAAAATGAACCAAATTAATGTGCATGAACCAATATTAATGAAGTTTGGTCTGAAGGGCCCATTTGTAGTCTAGTTGGTCCGCGAAGCTCGGCGATACTGCCAGTCATCTCTAAGAGCTGAAAAATAGGGGTTGAAATATCCCGGGCGAGAACTTTCAGTAAACGTTTTTAAATTAATCTCGAGCTTGAGCATTTTTTGAGACCACCCGGAGCATTGAACGTCCAGCCGTTCGTTTGCACCGAAAAGCTTCGTCAACATGATCGTGAATGAAACTGTATAATTCTAGCTCAGATGTTATTGCTAGGGAACACCTGATTATAATATCACATGGCTGTATGAGTCAAGTTTGTTGTTCTGTGATATTGTTTCATTTCAAGAATTATGGTTATTTTGGATTTTGTTGATAGGTGCTTCTGTAGCCTGAACAAAACATGTTATGCTTCATGAATAACAACAAATAATTAATGATAGAATTCTTGATTCCACCGCATATTTATGGAATGTGATTGCCAGGTTGGATCCAATAGGTATTCGATTTAGGGCTCTCCGAGAGGCAGGAGGGGAGGGTAGATATTGACCACAGAAAGCAGTGATCTACCCATAAGGGGCATCTCTATAGTTCAATAATAAACCGTTGTGTAATAATTTGCAGGGTTTTATATTGTGGTTAACAGAGCCGCTACAACGAGTGTGGAACGTCTTAAATATGCAACGAGTATGGATTGTAAGAAGGGTATAGTTTTTTAACGTTTTTAAATTTATCTCGAACTTAAGAATTTTTTGAGACCACCCGGTGCATTGCTCGACCAGACGTTCGTTTGCACCGAAAATCTTCGTCAACATGATTGTGAATGAAACTGTATAAATCCGACCCAGATGATTGCTAGGGAAAACCTGATTATAATCGCTCATGGCTGACTGAAATCGAGTTGGTTGTTCCGAGATATTGTTTCATATGAAGAATGATGGTTACTTTGGATTTTGTTGATAGGGACCTACGTTTTTAATTTCGATTTTGTTGATAAGAGACCTAGGTTTTTAATACGACAAACGTTATGCTTCATGAATAACTAACAACAAATGATAAAGTTCTTGAATCCACCGCATATTTTTATGAAATGTGATTGCCCGGCTGGCTCCAGTGCTCGATTTAGGGCTTAGGTGGTGACCACAAAAACAGTGATCTGGCAGAAGGGGCATCTATGCAGCTAAATATTAAATCGTTGTGTAATAATTTGCAGCGTTTTTTTCACGTCTTAGAATGAATGCCATGCTCTGGACTAACTATACCCCAGATAGCACCTGCAAACCAAATTTTGGTTCGTGGTATCTAAGGAAGTTGCGTCGTGCGGCGGACAACAGAAATTTTTTAATTTTATTTTCGGATTCTACGTACCTACCTTGAAACCATCCATAAAATTTTGAGGGGGTTAATTTTTTTCATGCTCGATTCCATAGGATCATTTTTGAAAAAAATAATTGAGCTCACGTAATTATTATATGGTCTTTGATTTAGGTAGGTGGATTAAAACTGAAAAGAACGATCCACTTCGTAATTCCATGTACTGACAGAATTACGATTTCATGACTGCACTGTGCGGATATTTTGACAGTAGTCTGTATGTGTGTGTGTGTATTCTTCTTGGTTCCGTTGAGCTACGTATGAATATCGTTGCTGACAATGGAGAGTTCCTGTGGAAAATTCACCTTCGCCTTTGTTGGAATATTCTTATCAATACTATGTATTTATTCCGAGTGGGAAAACCTTTTATTCAAATTGAAATTAGGTTGCTCTTATTCGCGTCTTTTTCTTCCTTCTTCTTCTTCCCGTTCCGAACACATTCACTTACTTGGTGAGACCGGAGAAGGCCCCTGGCGCCACCTTCACGTTACTTCGGGATTCATGACATGGAGACAGCTGGAGGTAGATTCTTCCCCCTCTAAAAATGGATCTCCAGAGACTCTCCGGCGTTGTAAAACCCTCGGACTCGCCTCTGGAAAAGGCGCAGGAGACAATGCGGTTCTCCCGACCACCACCTTCTTTTGTTCCCAACTTAATATCTCTCTCACGACCGATGTTTCCTTTGTGAACAGGAAGTGACGACGTTATGTGAACTTCTACAGGGTTGAAGGTTCCCAATAATAGCGCGGACAATAACGAGTTGGCTCTTTTTCGCTGCCGTTAACTCTTTGTCTGGTCCGTGGTGCATAAATATTATGATGCCGGGGAGAAATTTCTATCCTGAGACCGAAATGAATTTGAAGCTTGTCGAGTATTGGAAAGCGATTTTGTTGTTGGTGGAAGGGTAGTAACCAACCCCCTTGGCTCTCATCACGGACGGACATTGTACCAAACGTCGTGCTTCATTAATAACAACGAATAGTAAATAAATTATGGAATTTTTTAATCCACCGCATATGTATTTATGGAACTGAAGCCCGGCCTACTTCAGTACTCGATTTAGGCTTTCCTGGGGGAATTTCACTCCATATAAAGACGACTTTATAGAATATGCAGAACTGAGTAATCAGAAGTCAGTTTCATTGGCATCAAATGTCAGCTGTAAAATTGTAAGTATGGGTATTGTAGCATTTAACGTCTAGAAACAACTCTGGGGAATATAATATAAAATTACGTGATGTCTGCCATGTTCCTGATTTTACTTTCCGGTTGTTATCAATCGCAAAAATGGAAATGAAAGGCTATAATGTTATGATCAAAGGTGGCAAATGTGAAATTTTTGACGGAAAAGATATAGTCCTCGAAGCTGTTCGAGGGGATTCAAACTTATATGTATGAAAGCAAAAGCAAAAGCAAAAGAAAACCTTTTTCTAAAATTGGAAAACAGTTCACAACTCAGTTACTTGAACACATTCACTCCGATGTATGTGGACCAATTCCAATTGAATCAAGTGGTAAATATCGTAATTTTGTAACATTTACTGACGATTTTTCCAGACGTGCTGTGATTTTCTTCCTTAAACGGAAAGATGAGGTTTTGCAGTGTTTCTAGAAGTTCTAGTGGTTCTAGTAGTACAGACAGGTCACTATATCTAGTGTTTGAGAAGCGGCAACGGAAAAGAATACATGAGCAAGACATTTGAGGAATTATTAGATAGTCAGGGAATTCTCCGACAGTTGTCGGCCCCGTACAGTCCCCAGCAAAATGGACTTGCTGAGAGATACAACAGTACAATGCTAGACTTGACAAGATCAATGCTTGTTCAGCAAATGCACCGAAAACATTCTGGGCAGAAGCTGTAAGTACAACATGTTACATTCGAAACAGATGCCCAACTTTGGACAGTAATCAAATTCCAGAGGAGATATGGGCAGGAAGAGAAGACACTTACGTCCATTTGGTTGCAAAGTTTCTTTCCACGTACCCAATGAAAGAAGAAGACAATTGGACGATAGATCAAGCATGGGAATGCTATTAGGGTTCTCCAGCGTTACAAAAGGATACCGTGTTTGGGATATCAAAACTAGGAAAGTAATCATCTGTAGAGATGTAACGTTTGAAGAAGGGACATATCCATTTAAAACGATTTTAGATAAAGTTTATTGCAACGAATTTGATAACGAATACGAATATGACAATGTTGGATCGAAAAATGACAAAATAGATGGTAAAATACCACAGGATGAATGTGTTACAATAGACTATATACAAAATCATCACAAAACAGAAACGATAGATCATGTTGAGGGTACGAATGTCCAAATAATGAGTGAATAATTGGACTACATGAATACTGAAGTAGTGAATGAGGATTCAGATGAACAGGATGTTGATAAAACGACAAATCAGATACAAGAAGAAGAATCGTTAGGAGAGCAAAGCGAAATAGTGACAAATTATGAAAGTTCTGGAAAGGTGAGAAACGGAAGACATGAGATGAAATTGAGAGATCGCAACACTATAAAAAGGCCAAACCAATACTGTTCCCTATCAACAACGAAAATCTTCGAACCGAAGACATACAAACAGACGCGAAGAAAAGGGAGAAGAAGAAGGCAGAGCCTGATACACTCCACATGAAGATCATGTGATGAGGTTGTATCCACGGATGGATCGTATTGTGTTTATATCAAATGTTCATTATCACTTGTGATATCGTGTATTGATGCTCAAGTAAAATTATAACAGGTATCGAACACAGAAAACAGAGATCTACGCAGAAGGGGCATCTGTGCAGGTGAATTATAAACCGTTGTGTAATAATTCACAAAGTGTTATTGCAGATTCGAATTTTACGTGATATTTCATGAAGAAGCGGGTTCTTTCTCACCTTTGAGAGTGCAAAAACGTGTATTGAAATACTATGTGCGCCTCATAATTTTGGGGTAATCTTTCCCGCTGATTCACATGGTGATTTCAATTTTTTTACTCTTTTTCGATTCCTTCTTGAAAGAAGGTCATTTTGTGATTTTCTTTTATAGCCTGCGACGTCCTACTCTTATTGGGAAGATATTAGTTCGGTTCGAGGTCGAGCTATTTTTGACTCTTCTTAGGAATTTCACAGACAGATTTTAATGAGTTTTTGGGTGAAAATCGACAAATATTTGTGAATTAAGTCTATATTAACGGTCCTCAAAAATTGCAACTGTTAGAAACTGTCCAGAAAAAGATTTTCAGTTTAATGAATAGTGATGTGTTGACAGTAAGCTGAAATACACCTACTCTGTTTCAATTTGATATATATATATATATATATATATATATATATATATATATATATATATATCTATATATATATATATATATATCACTCTTTCTCTTCTATCTGTGAAATTTTCTTAACACCAAGTCTATATATATATATATATATATATATATATATATATAACTCGGCCCTTCGGGCCTCGCCAGGGGGCAAGCCCCCTGGACCCCCAAAGGGGGCTCCGCCCCCTCGGAACGGCTTCGCCGTTCCTCACCCCCCCCCCCCGAAGGATGTGTTCTTATACTTCGTATAACAAAGGAGAATTTGCTATGCAATTGGCCAATACGGGGCCAATTTCCATAGAAACACATTAAAATATGCCAAGCGGCGCCCGTTACCATGAAATGTAGGTAACTAGTTATTCATAGGTAACAAAGATAACGTTGGTAATTCTTTATCACATTCCTCTTTGTGCTCATCTTTATCACATTCCTCTTTGTGCTCATCTTTATCACGTTCCTCTTTGTGCTCATCTTTATCACATTCCTCTTTGTGCTCATCTTTATCACATTCCTCTTTGTGCTCATCTTCATCACATTCCTCTTTGCGTGACGCGTTTTTGTGACAGGATATTGTGACAGGACATTTTTTTCACATGACCCCCGGCGTTAAAATTGCAAAGCAATTAATATATTCTAGAAAGGTATTTTATAAAATTGTTCCATTGGACAAACATGAAAAAAAAAAACGTATTTATATTTTTTGGTTCTATTTCGTTATCAACAGTGCGGTCCCAAGTGGTAGGTATCGCTCTCATCACGCGCGGTTACCCCACCCGTTTTGAAAATGAAACTGCATTTTCAGACCCACTGGAATAACCCATCAAACAATAATATGTACCTACATATTTACTTATCGGTGCTTACTTAGCGGTAAGAATACTTGCACCGATTCCTCTGTGGGGGATTGGTGAAGAATTCTGTAGGATGAAACTGAAAGTGTTTACTTTGAAAGAAACAAGTCCGACAAGAAACAAATGTTCCGACATCAGGTCTCATTCGAGGATCCTTCACGATTCCGCTCATTTGTATGGAGTATGTGGCGGAGGTTATTAGAGGCGGCACGCCCTACGCGTACAACGAAAATCGTCTGAACTTCCGCCCTCTCTACCTCGCTGCCACTGGGTTGTTGAACCGTGGCTGTTGCAGTCGACTATGAATTCGATATGTTGAATAAATGAGACATAATATATTTATGTTGGATGTATGTCGCTCTCCGAGTACTACTCGTCTTATTGCTTCCTCACTACCGGAAGGCCTTGGATTCTTGCTTGAGTAAAAAAAAATTATGTCCTCCAAAATGAAAATTTCCACTACCATTTTGCGTTTCAGACATCGAGGAACATTTTTCGTTCCTTGTCTATCTGTGTGTCTGTCTGTCAGTGGTCATTCGTTGTAACGCCCATAACTACTCGAAATGATGGTCGAAATGTGCTGAAATCTGGATGGTAGGTGCAGGTTAAGTCGCGGATGTTCCCTTACCAAAATTATTGTAAAAGTACTGTAACTTCCGCCTGCGCATGCGCAAACGTGAAATACTTGACACGCCCATAAATACTTCAAAAATATCGTTGAAATTAGTTCAGACTTAGAGGGTCGATCAGGAATAACACTTTGATAGTTCTATATGAATTTTATTGGAAACTTTCTTCTGCGCATGCGCGAACATGAAATGTGACCATTTCCTTGTAACGCTTCGAAGTACGCGAAAAATAGTCTTACAGAGTTGAAATGTCGAGGGTACACGCGGGTTGGATCGCAGATGGTCCCATATAAAAATCATTGAAATCGTGCCGTAACTTTCGTCTGCCCCATGCATCTTCTCGTAAAATCAGCATCAGTTGCCAAACCACCTATTTCTAAAGAGCGTATATTTATGTACAATGTATGGCGTAGCCGGATTACTCGTTGGGACATGGTTTTAGCTTGCTTGGTCGGAGTTTTATTAACATTCCAGTCAATGGAACAGCATGGCCCTTCCATTCACCCTTGAATACCTTAGTTGAGTGGTCTTCTACTGTTTGGTTGCTCGTTGTAGGAGATCGTGCAGTTCACTGTTAGCCATTTTGTTTGATAACAGACTAACATTGTTTCGATTCGACGTTCAACACCCCGGACTCTGGTATGGTTGACATATCATACCGTCGAGAAGTCGATTTTTTCGACGGTTTTTCTCGATGTTTTAACACATTTAACATGTTTTGACGGCCATTCCTGTTCATTTCTACTGTCATTCGGGTTTCACTGAATTTAAGTCTGTCGCATTCAGACGTTCATGGTACTGTATATACACATGTAACTTGCGGCGGAGTAGTGGAAATCCATAGCAAAAAACTGCAAGATAAAAATAGAATAATCTAGTTCCATCCATCATCAGTACACAATAGAACACTGTTCTGTTGTGTACTGATGATGGTTTAGCAACCGAAACCGGTCTACAGTTTTGTTTACGTGGAAATAGAATAGTCGATTTTGGTTTATTATTCTCTGAATAATACACCTAGGTAATATTTGAATGAGTTATTCCATAACAAATAATTAGATAATGTTGTGGAGGTTTTCTGAATATCCTCCTAGCCTATGATGACGTTTCAACTTATTGATTATCTAGTATGTTAATAATATTGTTATTTGAACTTACATTTGTTCCTTTATCGTTCTACATTCCTAAACCTATTTGTGATGAATTTAAATTTATCATCACGGTGGCGTGAAGGAGTGAATAGATGAGAGCGAGGGGGATTTCACCTAGGCGGCGGTAATCCACCGATGTAGGTGAGAGGAAGGATATTCACCCAGGCGGCGGTAATCCACCGATGTGAGTGAAGGGAGGAATCTCGTCTAGGCGGCGGTAATCCACCGATGTAGGCGAGAGGAAGGAAATTCACCCAGGCGGCGGTAATCCACCGATGTGGGTGAAGGAAGGAAGGTGCTTGTCTAGGCGGCGGTAATCCACCGATGTAGACAAGAGGAGAAGGTAGGAGGTGAATTCCCAGAGCGGCGGATACCACCAGGCATCTGGGAGGAGGAAGGTAGAGAGAGAAGAGAGAGCTGGTTAGAGGAAGTGTCGAATGAAGCTAAAGCTCCAGGATCCGGGATTATATAGGACTTGAAGTCCTCTCCCTCCAGCTCCCTGCTGGGAGCTGGTAGTGGGGCACCAGGTTGTGTCCCCCGGATTCTGTCGCCTGTCTCCCCACTCAGATGTTTATTGACGGAAGGTAATTTCTACATCGGAATATTGGTGAGAGCTTTAAGGTTGTAGTGGAGTGTTCCCGGGAGGGACTCACGACAGAGGTCCCCCCAGTTCGAACCAATGATTGAGGTAGCTGAAGGCTCAAGTTGACAGTGGCTGAGGGCTGCGGAAACAAAAAAGGGGAGCTGAAGGCGCAAGGATACAGGAGCTGAAGGCTGAAACAAACAATGGTAGTGCTGAAGGCAGAAGTGTGACTGGAGGTGTCTTAAAGCTAGGGTGACATACAATTAGTAGAATTAGTAGGCATAAGTTGACATAAGTAGACATAAGTAGAGCTAAGTAGACAAAAGTAGGCATAAGGAGACTTAAGTAGCTAAGTAGATGTAAGTAGATGTAAGACATAAGTAGGTGTAAGACATAAGTAGATGTAAGTAGAGGTGGGACATAAGTAGATGTAAGTAGATGTCAGACGATGGTGGGAAGCATATGTACAAAGAGGGTGTGATGAAAATTTGATGAGGTGACAATATTTACAAGGTGGTGAGTTCGATGATGATGAGGATAGTATGTTAGGTATTTACAAGTATTTACAGGTACGTATGGACAGGTATTTACAGGTATGTACAAATTTCTGGTATGGTGTCAGGGGAGACAAAATTGAGCGGGGTTGCGAGATCCGCCGTTCCCTGGGTGTGGGCTGTGTGTGGTTTAGTGTGTTGAGTGTGTGTGTGTTGTGAAAAGGTGGGTGTAGTGTGTGGGTGGGTGTTGATGATGCCCGCTGCGACGAAGTGGCCACGGCGGGGCTGTGAGGTTCGGTACAGTGTCTGTGGGATAATGGAACACAAACACTGTCCCGAAATCTCAAGGCCCCGCCGTGATTTCTCAGAGCGGGGCGGGGGACTTGGCCGCCGGGACGCGGGGCGAGGGACGCTCCCGTCGTCTGTTGCGGCGCCCGGACCTTTTCGTCCCGGCGGAGGCTATTACGGATATCCCCGGCGGCGGTGGGGGAAGAGGGGGTGTTGTAGGTTTGGTGGGTTGGGGTGTTTTTGGGGGTGAATTTAAAATTGGGGGGTCGAAAATGGAGAAAAATGGGGGAGGGAGAGGGGGCTGAAATTCGGGGGGCGGGGGTTGCTGAAATTTGGGGGGCGGGGGTTCGTTGAGGACGGGGATTTTGATGTTTGGAAGGGGCGGTGGGGGTGGCATGAGTAGGGTGAGCTGAAGTTGGTGGAGGAGCGGATCTATAAGGGGGTCGGATGGGATGTAGGGGGGATGTACCCCGGTGGCTTGCGCTGCGCGAAATTCGCGCAGTATGCGCCACTGGGGGTACTTCCACCGCCGGGGCCGGGGAGGAAGTCCGGAAATCCTTCGCGGGAAAAATTGAAGCGATGAAGTAGGTCCGGGCGAAGGGGGTAGGGGGGAGAGCGGGTCCGGGACGTACACGTCCCGGAGTATCGCCGCCATTTCCGGATCCGAATCGAAATCCGGAAACGGTGACGGGGGAGACAGATTCGGAGGAGAGAGGTGTTGCATTGCAAACAGACGGCGGGAGACTGATAGTGGATGTAGGTTGAGGGAGAACAGGGGCGGGTTTGCAGCGGGCGAAAGGGACGGTGTGGGGTTTCCCGTCCATTAGCAGGGTCGCGGTGGTCGGTGTTGTGCGGATGACTTGAAAGGGCCCGGCATAAAGGGGCTGAAAGGTTTTATGCATGCCGGGCTCTTTCAAGTACATATGCGTGGAAGTGTAAAAGCGTTTTGGGTAAGTGGTGTCGTTTGTCGGTGTTGAGGTGTGTAACGGTTCCCTGTTAATGGACGGGGTGTTGTGTGGAGGGAAAATGTCGGCCGGCAACCGAATGGGGTCTCTAAATGCGTGTTGTGCGGGACTTGTGTTGTCTGAAGGACGGGCGGAAGTGCGGAGGCTAAGTAGAACGTAGGGGAGGGTTTTGGTCCATGAAGGGGAAGTGGCTGATGTGGAGATGGCTTGCTTGAGGACCGAGTGCCACCGCTCTATTTTCCCGTTGGATTGGGGGTGATAGGGAGTGGTGCGGATTTTCTGAATCCCGAGGGAACGGAGGAGGTCGGCAAAGTGGGCTGATTCAAATTGCCTCCCCTGATCGACCGTGAGTGTCCGCGGACAACCGTAGCGGCTGATCCATTGAGTGAGGAAGGCCGCGGCGACGGCGTCCGCGGTAATGTGGGCGAGTGGGATACACTCTACCCAATTTGTCGCACGGTCGATCATGGTGAGGCAATACCTCTTCCCCTCGGAGGGGGGAAGAGGGCCGACCAGATCCATGTGGACGTGTTCCCACGGGAGAGAATCGGGGATAGGTTGAGGAGGTACATGGGGGTGAGCCGAGACCTTGAATTGCTGGCACTTCTGGCACCCCAGAACCCAGGTACGTATATCCGTGTTCATATGGGGCCAGAAGTACCGCGTTTTGATGAGGTCCCGGCTCGCCCGAATGCCGGGATGATGGAGGGAGTGGTAGTGTAGGAACAACTGCCTCCTCAGCTCCGGTGGGACGTACGGGCGCGGTGTGTCGGCCGATACGTCGCACCAGAGGTCTAGGGGAGGCAGCTGTTCCAATTTTGAGGCGGAGATGAGATGGGAAAGAGCGGGATCGGAGGTAGGAGTTTGATGGTTTTTGAGGGTTTGCGGGGAAGGGAAGGGCAGTAGCTCCGCCACCGGCGCAGGGGTGGGGCGGGAGAGGGCGTCGGCAACGCAGTTGTCGGCCCCCGGCAAATAACGAATATCGGACGTGAATTGTCCGATAAATTCGAGTTGCCGGAGGCGACGGGGGGAGGCTGATTTTCGATTTTGGAGGAGGGCGTGGGTGAGGGGCTTGTGGTCGGTTATGACAGAGAACTGCCTGCCCTCCACGAAGTCACGAAAGTGTTTGATGGCTTCGTGGATGGCGAGGAGTTCTCTGTCAAAGGTGGAGTAATTTTTTTGTGTGGGGGACAGAGTTTTGGAGAAAAAGCCGAGAGGTTGGGGGGTGGCGCCGGTGTGTTGGTGGAGTACTGCCCCGATGGCCCAGTCGGACGCATCTGTGGTGATGGAGAGGGGGGCATGGGGATCGGGATGGGCCAATAGAGCGGCGTCAACTAGGTCCTGTTTGCATTGTTGGAAGGCGGTAGTGAGGGCGGGGGTCCATGAAATGGGGCGTTTATCGTTTTTTTTAGCCGGTTGTGGGATAGCGTGTATGAGTGGTTGTTGGTGTTGTGCCGCGTGTTTGATGTGTCTACGGTAAAAGTTCAGCATACCCAGGAAACGGCGGAGTTCTGAGACAGTGTTGGGACGTGGGAAATCGGTGAGGGTGTGAACCTTGTCTGGTAGGGGTTTTATTCCTTCGGACGAAACCTGGTGGCCGAGGCAGCGGACGGAGGGCTGGGCGAGGACGCACTTTGGAGTGTTAATGGTGAGGCCCTCGGCCGCGAAGATGTCAAGTACTTGTGTCAGGTGTGCGAGGTGTTCGGTTGGGTCTCGGGAAGCGATCAGTACGTCGTCCAAAAAACAGAAGACGAAGGGCAGGCCTCGTAGTATGTTGTCCATGTAACGCTGCCATGTTTGGGCAGCGTTACGGAGGCCGAATCCCATTTTGATATACTCGAACAGGCCGAAAGGGGTGATGATAGCTGTTTTAGGAACGTCAGGGGGGTAGATGTGAATGTGATGGAAGGCACGGGAGATGTCGAGTGTAGAAAAGATGGTGGTGTTGTGCAGGTGGGAAGAGAAATCCCTGAGGTGCGGGACGTTGTAAAGGTCTGGGGTTGTACGGGCATTGAGGCGGCGGTAGTCGCCGCATGGGCGGATATCCCCGTTAGGCTTCTGCACAATATGTAGTGGAGAAGCCCACGGGGATTTGGAGGGACGGATAATGCCGTCTTTGATGAGGAGGTCAAAATGTTTGCGGGCCTGTGAGAGTTGGAGGGGGTGGAGGCGTCGGGCTTTCGCGGATATTGGGGGGCCAGAGGTTTCTATGAAGTGTTGGGTCTGTGAGATGTGGGCTGAGGGGCGGCGCTGGGGTTTGTAGTTGAGGAGGAGTTGTTCAAACTTGGAGGGGGGTCGATCCACCGCATGTATGAACCCGGGGATGGGTTTCTGGGTGGAGGGGTCGAGCAGGCGCGCGTTACGGACGTCTACCTGGAGGCCGAAATATGCGAGGAAATCGGCCCCCAGGATAGCTTTCTCAACGTCCGCCACGGTGAATTCCCACTCGTACGCGAGCCCGCTCATATGAATTGATGAGCGGTACGTCCCGTACGAGGGGATGGTAGTACCGTTGGCGGCGTAGAGGAGTTGCCGGTAACAACGCGCCTGTCGCCGGAGTATGTTATTGGGGAAGATAGAGAGCGCCGCCCCTGTGTCAACGAGGAAGGGGACGTGCGTCTTTGAACACTTCAGGAACAGGCGTTGATGAGCTGGGGCGGAGTGAGGTAAAATTGGCGAGGTGTTGGAGTCCGTCGGAGGGGGGGGGCTTGGTTCGTCCGAGGTGATGGGCGGGTGCGATGGTGGTGGTTGGTCCCCCGCGAAGGAGACGCGGGGTGATTTTTTGCCGTTCCGGGGAGGGGGAACGGTAGTGGCGGCCGGAGGGGTGGTCGTCTTGGGGGCGGGGTTGGAGGGGCCGTTCCGTGGTGGGGGAACGGTAGCGGCGGCGCTAGTGGCGGCCGGAGGGTTGGCTGCCCTGGAGGCGGGCTTGGAGGGGCCGTTCCGGGGTGGGGGAACGGTAGCGGCGGCGCTGGTGGCGGCCGGAGGGTTGGCTGCCCTGGAGGCGGGCTTGGAGGGGCCGTTCCGGGGTGGGGGAACGGGAGTGGCGGCGCTGGCGGCGGCCGGAGGGTTGGCTGCCCTGGAGGCGGGCTTGGAGGGGCCGTTCCGGGGTGGGGGAACGGGAGCGGCGGCGCTAGTGGCGGCCGGAAGGTTGGCAGCCCTGGAGGCGGGCTTGGGGGGGCTGACTCGGGGTGGGGGTGCAGTTGATGGAGAGGTGGGGTGTTTAGCGGCGCCGTCAGATGCGGTCGGGAGGTTGGCAGCCGTGGCGGCGGCGTAGGAGGGGTAGCGAGGCGAGGTGGAGGTGGTGTGAATGCGGGCGGGGAGGGGTTGGTGGTGGTCCCCCCCGTGTTGGCGAGGAGGGGGGCCCGCCGGATTTACCGGCGGGCGTCCGCGTTTCCCTGCTTGGAGGAGTAGGAGCAGGGGGGCTGGCATTTGCGGGCCTCCCCACCGAAGTTCACATGGTAGAAACATCGGTGGGGGGGGTCCGCCGGGAGGTAGGTCCTGGTGGGGCGCGTGGAGTTGGAGTGGGGCGCCGTTTTTGGGGACCTCCCTCTCTGTTGCTGGGAGGGGGAGACGGTGCGGCGGTCGGCCGAGCGCTGGCGTCGGTGGTCGGAGGAGGGGGTCGGCCGGCGATCGACGGAGAGGGAGCGGCGCCGGTGGAGGGAGGGGGGCCGGCGGCGCTCTTCAGACGGCGATCGGTCCCTGCGTGGGGTGGGGAAGCGGGGTGCGGCGACCTCCGTGACGCTGGCGGCCGCGGCGAGGTCGTAGACCGTGTCGGCCAGACGGAGAAGCGGCTCGTCCGGTCCGTCGAGGTGGCTGGCGAGCGCCATCTGGATGGGGTGGGGGAGGGCTCGCAGCCAGAACGTCCGAGCGATGTCGGCCGTCACGACGTCGTGTAGTTGATGACGTAGGCGACGGTACAGGTGGGAAGGTTTCAAATCGCCGAGATGTTGGGGCTGGGACAGCGCTGCGACACGTGCGATCTTGGAGGGCTGGTATAAGTTGATGAGGCGGCTGCGGAGGTCGTCGTAGGCGGCCGTGGCGTCGGGGGAGATGTCAGATGTCTGCAGGAGGATCTCATATGGTAACAGGGAGATGATGCGTGAGTAGCGGGTACGCTGGCTGCGGATGTTGGCGGCAGAAAACGCAGCGTCGACCTGGAAGAACCAGAGTGCGGGGTCGTGCGTGTAGAAGGGGGGTAGCGACAGCGGGAACGACGCAGAGGCCGTCGTGACGTCGGCGGCGGCGTGTGCGGCAGCTGCAGCGGCGGCGGCAGCGGCGGCGGCGGATGCGGTGGAGCCGGGTGGTGAGAGGCTGGTGAAGGGGTTGTCGGTTGCGTCAGATGTCGCAGCGGTCGGCGGCTGCAGCAGGGACGGCCGGAGGAGCGGCGGTGACGGCGAGTTCGGGTCCATAGTTGAGGTGTCTGGAAACAAAATTCAAATTTGTTGAGGTTTTGAATTTTTTCAAAATTCGCAATTTGCGGCGGCGGAGGTGGTTGCAGCGGAGCGTTGAGAGTTGTGTGAGCGGATGCGGGTGGGCCAAAAATTGCGAATTTAAACTGACTATTTTAAATGTGAATTTAAAATGCGGGACACCGAACTAGACTGGGGGCGACACATGAGGTGGTAAGAAGGGAGGAAGGGTAGAAGGTTGGATGAACGTCGGGTTCACCACTGTGATGAATTTAAATTTATCATCACGGTGGCGTGAAGGAGTGAATAGATGAGAGCGAGGGGGATTTCACCTAGGCGGCGGTAATCCACCGATGTAGGTGAGAGGAAGGATATTCACCCAGGCGGCGGTAATCCACCGATGTGAGTGAAGGGAGGAATCTCGTCTAGGCGGCGGTAATCCACCGATGTAGGCGAGAGGAAGGAAATTCACCCAGGCGGCGGTAATCCACCGATGTGGGTGAAGGAAGGAAGGTGCTTGTCTAGGCGGCGGTAATCCACCGATGTAGACAAGAGGAGAAGGTAGGAGGTGAATTCCCAGAGCGGCGGATACCACCAGGCATCTGGGAGGAGGAAGGTAGAGAGAGAAGAGAGAGCTGGTTAGAGGAAGTGTCGAATGAAGCTAAAGCTCCAGGATCCGGGATTATATAGGACTTGAAGTCCTCTCCCTCCAGCTCCCTGCTGGGAGCTGGTAGTGGGGCACCAGGTTGTGTCCCCCGGATTCTGTCGCCTGTCTCCCCACTCAGATGTTTATTGACGGAAGGTAATTTCTACATCGGAATATTGGTGAGAGCTTTAAGGTTGTAGTGGAGTGTTCCCGGGAGGGACTCACGACACTATTGTATCTAAGTTATAAACTTACATAGGTATTTACCTATTTTAGGTTCTTGAGACTGATGTCAATATTACAACTGCGATTCCAAGTTACTTACTCTGGCTGTTCTACCTCATGGTGACTGATAGTTTTAAGACAATAATGGCTTTACTACACATGCAATGTGTCAAATATTTGTTAATAAAGCATTTTTGATGACGTTTCGATGATGTTTTGGTGCATTTCTTTCGAGTGCCGATATTAGGAACGCGGAGTGCCGGCATTAGGAACGTTCCCATCTGAAGGTGTCGGAATTAGGAGCAAAAACACAATTTTGAAATTTAAATATTAAAATTTGAAGCGCAATCAATTTTGAATATTTTACTAATGCATTTTGTAGAGGAGATCTTGATGAAAATTTTTAGCTAATTAAGATGTAATTTTGTTGGAAAATGACAAAAACAGCTTGGAATATATGGAAAAATTTCCTTAAAGTGTCGGTATTCGGGTACTTTACCCTAGGTATGCTAAGATTAGAAAAGAAATGTCGGAATTAGGAACAGAACCTGTCGGTATTAAGAACACACTTTTTTCACATGGGAAAAATGATGTCGAAATTAGGTTCCTGTTACAGGAAATCAATGATTCAACCACAGAACAAAACCTCACGAAAAACCCAATTCACTCATATGGCTCACGACCTGTTGGGTATTATTTCCTAATTTCGACAGGGTGTCAGTATTAGGAACCAACTTGATATCAGTGTTCCTAATGCCGACAGGGGCCTAACCTTCTAATCTTACACGAATGGAGCATTTTTAATAATGAATTATGAATCTACAACATTCATTTAGTTGGAATAACACAATGGTTCGAGTGATACTGCTAGTTACTAAGTGATAAACCTTAACTAGTCAACTTACTTCCTTAGCCAAACTGATAAGGAAAACGGTGGATGCCACCGAACTCTCGACGCACGACTGGAAAATATTCGTCAGCTGCTTCTAGTATCCCGCCGAACGTGAACAGGCTTACCAACCTCGAAAATGAACATTTTTTGACATTTCGGCGCCAAGTTCGAATTTCTACCATAATCTAAAGCCTTATTTCTTCAAGTTGAAGCTGGGGTGTCGGAATTAGGAGCGGTGTCGGAATTCGGGTACTTTACCCTATGTAATCGCTCAGCAAAAAATTTTTATAACACCCCCTCAAACTTTTTTCTTTTCCGTTTCAAGGTGCGTAGATTCAAAAAATGCAATGTCCGTCCGCCGTCCGCCGTATCACGTGTACAGGCTTCATTTTCGGTCTAAAAAAGTCGTTCTTTCGCACACATGCTCTATTTGGGCCCTAGTTGTGTCCGGAAACTTTTCAGCCCGATCGGAATATACCCAGGGGTGTTGTGAGTGAAAATGTGTGTAAAAATAGGTACTTTTTGCGTTTTAGCAACATGTTGGTAACATGAGCTTTTGAGGTATCGTTTTCCATGTTTTTGGGGACGAGAAGATCGAATATGAGGTCGATTTTGGCCAAGGAGTGGAAAATTGAGGTTGTACCAGATGTTCAGCTCCCAAAATTGATTTTTTATGAAGCAAAAACCTGCGAAATCGTCTGAAATCACCATCAATTTGTAGAATAGCACTAGGAAAAGTTTCAACACGTAGATCAAGACGATTAAGTGGCACTACCAATGATCATGGATAATTTGAAAAAAAAAAAAAAAGATCGTACCTACCTAATTTGTGTTTTGGGGGCCAAAATTGGTGGAAACCATCAGAAATAGCTATTTCAATTATTTCACATGAAACAAACAATAAATGTACAGCCAACATTTCTGTAGAATAATAAACCCCATGTGACAAGGACTTTGCAGCGTTTTTATATTGTAGTTTTTTCTGAATGTACACCATCGCACTGCACCGGTGCCATCGAGAGAAATACTCTCTCGATCGTTGAACACAGCTGAAAATCTTCTGAACAGTTGGCGCCAGGTGATTTGATGGGCGGTGCCCGGTCGAGCTACCTGGTCTCTTCATGCTGTGATTTGTGGGCTTATCTACCTCCATGAAGCGATTCATTGTGAGCCCCAAAAAGGGGAAACCAGTTTCCTAAGGCTAAGTGGACATTTGCAGCGAGCGTGACCGATTTGGGTTCTTCGGCGCCGATTGTGGTGTTCCTTTTCTGCAGCAAGCAGGTGTGTGAACTCGTCGTCTTGAGGTTCGACAAAGCTCCTTTGCAGATGGTCTGGGTCGGACGTATTTAGAGCGTTTCGTTCAGTACACGAATAAAGAAATTCAGCTGTATTGTACCCAGAAATCCTGTCAAATAAAATTCTCACGTTCGGGGAATGATGGGAAACAGGCATGTTGGTGTACAAAGCTTAAAATCACAGAATGACTTGTATACTTGGATGTACTGAGATCCCACATGGTTTCATAATCAAACGCATCCGTGTGATTCTGGTACGTGTTGGCCAATATATATATATGGATGAGAATAACCTGTATGCATTGTTGCGTACAATCTGCATTAGTCCTTACCCACCAAAACATGTACGCTTGTACACTAGGTATAACATTTTAATAACTCCGTTTCGGTTTATTATTCTGTGAATTCGCTCAGGAAGCAAATTGTATACCTTCCACCCCCTCAAATTTTTGGTTTATTATTTTCAATAATGAACCATTGGAATCGAGCATGAAAAAAAAATTCTTACCCCCCTCAAAATTTGATGGTTTACGTTTCAAGGTATGTAGAATCCAAAACTGCAATAAAAATATTTCTGTCTGTCCGCCGTACGCCGTACGGGCCACTTTTCTTAGTTACCATGAATCAAAATTGATAAAATTCGGGTTGTAGGTTCCGTTCGGGGTCTAGTTGGTCCTCGAAGCTCGACGTTACTGTCAGTCATCTCTAAGGGGTTCAAAATAGGGGTTGAAATTTTCAGAACGCCTAGGTATACCTTTTGGTTTATTATTCTGTGACTAATACACCTAGTACCTATTAGCTCAGCAAAAAATTTTTATAACACCCCCTCAAAATTTTTTCTTTTCCGTTTCAAGGTGCGTAGATTCAAAAAATGCAATGTCCGTCCGCCGTATCACGTGTACAGGCTTCATTTTCGGTCTAAAAAAGTCGTTCTTTCGCACACATGCTCTATTTGGGCCCTAGTTGTGTCCGGAAACTTTTCAGCCCGATCGGAATATACCCAGGGGTGTTATGAGTGAAAATGTGTGTAAAAATAGGTGCTTTTTGCGTTTTAGCAACACGTTGGTAATATGAGCTTTTAAGGTATCGTTTTCCATGTTTTGGGGGACGAGAAGACCGAATATGAAGTCGATTTTGACCAAGGAGTTGAAAATTTAGGTTGTACCAGATGTTCAGCACCCAAAATTGATTTTTTATGAGTCAAAAACCTGCGAAATCGTCTGAAATCACCATCAATTTGTAGAATAACACTAGGAAAAGTGTCAACACGTGGATCAAGACGATTAAATGGCACTAGCAATAATCAAAGATATTTGAAAACAAAAGGAGCGTACCTAATTCGTGTTTTAGAGGCCAAAAATGGTGGAAACCGTCAGAAATAGCTACTTCGATTATTTCACTTGAAAGAAACAGTAAATGAACGGCCAACATTTCTGTAGATGTTGTGTTCAGTAGAATAATAAACCCATGTGACAAGGACTTTGCAGCGTTTTTTTACGTGCATTTTCTTACGGTTTAAATAGTTCTCGAACTTGGGAGTTTTTTAAGACCACCCGGAGCACCGTACGTCCAGCCGTTCGTTCACAGTAAGGCCCCGAAGTTTGCACCGACAGGCATTTTCGACACGAGGGTGAATGAAATTGTATACATCAGACCAAATCTCGTCACCAGGGACGCGCCGACAATAGGAAATTGGCCGGAGATAAAATCATTGCTAGGGATCACCTGATTTTATAGGCGGAGTATGAAGTCGAGTTGGTTGTTCTGTGGTATTATTTCATTTGAAATACACTGCCAAGGTGATGGCACAGGAGCTTCCTCGTCACAATCAGAGTGACCCATTATAAAATAGAACAGACTCGGAAGCAAAATAACATAACATTAAATTACATAACATTACATTACATACATAACATTACATGAAATATACATATTACATTACATTACGTCCATAATACATTACGTCCATTATACATAATTGCGAAAGTTATGCGTGTTTGAAGAATTTCACGTTAGCGCATGCGCAGGGCGAACCGCTGGCTCTATCATGTTGAAATTTATATGGGACCTCAATGGGCCCTACCCGCTTAATCCCTGAGAATTACATTGAAATTGGGTGAAATCTTTGGTTACTACGGCTGTAACAAGGAAATTGAATCTATTTCTCGCCAGCGCATGCGCAGAGCGCACCGAGGGTCCGATCATGCTGAAATTCATACTGGAACTCACTAGGCCTTGTCCAAACAACCCTTGAAAATTTGAGCGAAATTGAATCAAAATTGTGAAAGTTATGTGTATTTGTTGAAATTAACGTTAGCGCATGCGCAGGGCGTACCGCTGGATCAATCATGTTGAAATTTGTATGGGACCTCACGGGGCCTTATCCGCACCATCCCTCAAAATTTCAGCTGAATCAATTCAAAATAGTGGAAGTTATGGCTGTAACAAGGAAATGCGGACAGACAAACTCACAGACCGACAGACACGGAACCAAATTTGTTCGGTAGGCTTTGAAACGCAAAATGCAAGTGGAAATTTTGATTTCTGAAGACAAAAATTTTTTGGCTCACGAAAGTGAACACAAGGCTTCCGCTGCTTCGCAGTCTCGGAAGCAAAATGATGGCTCTTTTGGAGTTTGTTGATAGACAGGTAGTGAAACGTGAGCAAACGTTGAAGTATTATTGATGGGTAAATTATTACTAGACGATGGTAAATCATTACTCAACGGTAAATTATTACACAACGGTTCATTATACCATCTACGTAGAAGGGGCTGGAGTTTGGTGGTAGGTACTTTCGCAACTTTTTTCACTCCTCATCAACAATTTCTTTTCAGAACTTCATTATGTGTGTTTCTTTTTGTTAAGTACTGTTTGTCATCGGCAGAATTATTTTAGCAACATTTAACTCGTGATTTAGGTAAGTAACGAGTACGAGGTTAGGTATTAACCTACGGAGGGTGTGTAATCTATATCATATGTATAGAATAGTACATATATTATATAAAGGGTTATCTATACGGAGACCTGTGATATGTAATTTGGTAAATTATTACACAACGGCAAATTATTACGCAACGGTAATTTTTTATGATATTAGATTTGTCTTGAAGTAAACAATTTTTAGATATGACCCGGAGAGATACGTCCAGCCGTTCGTGTGCACCAAAAAGCTTCGTCAACACGATCGTAAATCAAACGGTATAAATCTGGCCGGGATTTCATCACTAAGGAGCACCTGATTAGTGCTTTTAGTGCCCCAGTGGATATACCAGTCTGGGGATCTTTTGGTGTCCCAGTGGATATACCAGTCTGGGGATCTTGTAGGTGAGGAGTGAGGCAAGGAGAGAGAGAGATAAGTCAGCGACGACTTGGAGCGTAGAATGCCTTGGAAGGCGCAGGAGGCGAGTTTTTATAGCCTGGGGGATTTTTACGGTGGGGGGGGGTTATCTCGTGGAGGATGGTGGGGATCTCTTCCCACTCAGCCCTTCCAGCTCTCTCAAGCTGCCTGCCCACGTCTACCAATTCATTAGGATGTGTATTTGCGAAAATCTTTACATTACAGGAGTGATATCACGACAATTTCATTTGAAGAATTATGGTTATTTTCGATTTTGTTGATATTTGGCTACATTTTTAATTTGACGAATTATGCTTCATGAATAACAAGATATTATTAACGATAAAATTCTTGAATCCGCCGCATAGGTATGAAATGCCCGGCTGGCTCCAGTACTCGATTTAGGTCTCGGGGGAAACACGAAGGTAGGTATTGACCACAGAAAACAGTGATCTACGCAGAAGGGGCATCGATACAAATAAATAATATACCGTTGTGTATTAATTTTCAGCGTTTTTACCTACAAAACTTGAATTCACCCACTTTTTTCTCAAAAGCTTCGAATAGTTTTGTGGTGATCGGCTGCTCCCTATTAACAATGTAATAGCGTCACTTGAGGTATAAGCCGCGTCTTGGCGGCTTCCCGGAGCGGGGTTCCCCTACCCCCCTCCGGGTCTGTAAGAAGGGGTATAAAAGGCGTTGTAATTCATCAATAAACAGTCAATCAAGTCACAAACCGACTACTGAGAGTCTCGTGCACTTATTCCTATCTATAGCTCCCGCTGGATCATCACACTGGTCACCCCGACGACGAACACGCAACCTTCACCGGCTTCCTGCCTTCTGCGAACAGCGTCCCGCCTTCTCGCCTCCAGCGACGGCTCAACACGCACCTTCGCTGGCTTCCCGCCTTCTGCGAATAGCGCCCCGCCTTCTCGCTTCCAGCAACGGCTTAACACGCACATTCGCCTTGGCCTACCACGGACTTGCAAAGGTTCTTTTCAGGACCACTGTCTGTTTCAGCCTTTCAGTTTCAGCCACCACGGACTTTCGCGACCGCAACGCCGGCAGAGCAACGTACCCTTGCCCCGGCCATCTTCGGACTAACAACGATTCTTTATGAACCATCGTCCTCTTGCGATCGACAGCGAACCCCCTACCACTCGTCACGACCAATCAGCGTCCTCTCTCAAGCGACCAATCAGCTATCGCCTCCAGCGAACCAATTAGAGAGCACCTCACCCTCCCCGCTGCCTACTTAACGAGAGCGACCATCAACGGAGCATTGATTCCTAGGATTCACACCTTCAGGAACACGAACTAAATCACTCGCGACGAAATCGTGGAAACCCATTTCAAAGAAAAACGGAGCTATTGACAAATAGTCTATTTCCACTAATACACGAAAAACGCAAAAAGTTATTGTGTGTTACTGACGATGGTTTGATCACCGAAACCGGTATAACAGTGTTTTTTTTTTTTGCGTTTTTCGTGTATTAGTGGAAATAGACTATTTGTCAATAGCTCCGTTTTTCTTTCCTTCAGGAACAGATAAGAAGAAAAATGGAGACCAGAGCTACTAAGACATCAGAACCGGCACCAGCATCTCTCAAACTGCGGCCTTTTGACCTGGCTTTCCCGCACGTCTGGTTCGCACAGCTCGAACTAATTTTCGCCCAGGAGGGCCTCAAGAATTCAGAAGCCCGCTTCACCTGTGCCTTCCTCGCACTCGAGCCTCGTCAAGCGGACCTCTGCATCGACATAGTCGCCTCGCACACCGCAAGCTACCAGACGTTGAAAGACCGGCTTGTCGCAGCTCATGCACCCTCAGATGGCTCCAAGCTCACAAATTTGCTGCACCCTTCGGTAACAGACGAGCTACCTTCGGCCCTCGCCCGACGTCTTCAACGTGCACTTCCTGCGGATACTCCAGCCTCGCTCCTCCGGCAACTCTTCTTGCGAGCTCTACCAGAGAGCCTTCGCCTTCACATCGCAGCCAGCGTAGAACCCGATATCACGAAGCTCGCGGTGGCCGCCGACCGCCTTATACCCTTCGTTACACCTCCTCGTGTGGCTACGTCGACGAGGAAGTTCAAGTGATCCAGCACCGCCAACAAATGCGGCCTTCTACGCAGCGACAATCATCCCCTCAAAAACCGAACATGAAGTTCTGTTTCTACCATAGAAGATGGGGCTCCCGAGCGAAAAAATGCGTCAAACCCTGCACCTGGCGAAGCCAACCAACGGGAAACGCCGACGCACTTCATCGGAAAGTAACACAACCCGGCACCCTACGAACGGCTAACGGCTCGGAGATCAACACATACGAAAACCACTGCGCCTCGGTACACCTACCACCCTACCGCCCGATGAAAGGACATTCACCGTAGCAGACGTCTCAACACCGATCCTCGGCTCCAACTTCCTAAGGTACCATGGCCTACCAGTTGACCTCCCGAACGCCCGCCTCATCAACGCAGCCACCGGCACAATTAACCTCGTACACCCGGGAAATTCCATCTGTTCAACCTCAGATAATGCACCCCGCTTCCAGGCACTACTAGACGCACACGCTCCTTCAAAAACTCCCTGCGAAGCACAGATCGAACACCACATAGTAACGAAGGGCCCGCCATGTCACGCGAAACTCCGACGCCTAGTCCCGGCCAGCTATACGAAGACGAAAGCCCACTTCGCAGAATTCCTAAACGCCGGCATCATGGAACCATCGGAGGCCCCTTGTTCAAGCCCTCTACACGACGTACCGAAGCCAGACGGAGACATTCGTCCCGTCGGAGACTACCGCGCCCTCAACAGGCTCACTATCCCCGAGCGATACACGGTACCACACCTCCGCGACTTCACAACGGTACTGTTCAGGACGACCACATATAGTGCGTTCGACCTCGCCCGTGCCTTCTTCCGCTGCAAAATCAGCGAAAAAGACGACCTTCTAGTAGCCTCCAAAGATATCGAAGAACATTTTACGCACGTAAAATTATTACTCGATACTCTAGCCAAACACGGCCTCCTGGAACGCCTACACCGTGTCTTAAAAGACGCTATCATTGCTACCTCCTCGTCAAGAACCTGGGCATCGGACCTCAACGGCCTCCTTCTCGGCCTCCGCAACAGGCCCGGCCCCGACGGCTACTCGCCCTCACAGCGACTTTTTTCGGCGACTCCACGACTTCCAGGGGACCTGTTCACACAACCGCCTCCCTCAACTCCGATTGGTCAAGAAATCTCGCTCCCTATTGGCCAACCGAATTCATCCGCGGATTCCGCGGGTATAAAACGCGGACCGCGACCCGCGAAGGTCATTCTCCCTCACAATGGCACCGCACACACCTCCGAAACTCATTTCGAAGCAGCAACTGCTGAGGGACCTCGCATTGACGCCTTCGCCTCCGGGCCATCATCCCCCGACCACGACGGTACGAGAAGCTATGGCAATCACACGGGCCAGCGCCGCCCCTATACCACCTCGGCCATTCATCAACCCGATGAATCAGAAGATGAAGCCACCACAGGGAATCACCCCACTTCATGCCAGCGGCCCGCCAGACGCCGCGGGGATACCCATAATGACCTACACGGCCACTGACAAGCAAACCATCACGCTGATGCTCCCGCCTTTCGCCGGGAAGTGCTCCGACTGCTGCACACACGGCTGCCGCCGCCCCCAGCTCCAGAGCATCGGGGTACAGGTGTCCCCCGACACCATTACCACTGAGACCCAGGCAACAAACAAGAGGACGCAAGAGGAGCCGCCAACCGCTGCAGCTACGCCGCAAGTGCGGCCCATTTCACCTGCTCCGGCACCTCCCTCCTCGCCGCCCAGCAGAGTCACTCCCGCCAGCCGCCCCTTCCAGAGGTCTCCCTGACGAGGGCCCCGACATTATCAGCGGAACCACATCCGAGCACGCTCCCAATTCCGAGCACGCTCAAGGAACCCGCACCGCAGCCGCCGCTAATGCAGTATGACACCGCAACAGCGAAAAACCAAGACAACACGCAGCCTCTTCTACCTCCACCGACACCTCAACATGATTCACCGTCGAAAATGAATTTATAATTGCAGTATTTAACTTCAATTCTGGGGGGAGCAGTGTGGTGATCGGCTGCTCCCTATTAACAATGTAATAGCGTCACCTGAGGTATAAGCCGCGTCTTGGCGGCTTCCCGGAGCGGGGTTCCCCTACCCCCCTCCGGGTCTGTAAGAAGGGGTATAAAAGGCGTTGTAATTCATCAATAAACAGTCAATCAAGTCACAAACCGACTACTGAGAGTCTCGTGCACTTATTCCTATCTATAGCTCCCGCTGGATCATCACAAGTTTCAACATAGTTAGTTTATAAATATATTTATATGTACATTTTGGCACAATTTGGAATTTTCTCGTAGCCAATGTCAGATATTATCATCTTCGAACTCATCTTTTTGGAGTGCCCTAAAACGGATTCGTATCGAATAATTTTTGGACATTTCGTTTACCGTGAACATGTACTTATGTACACATTTTGAAGCGATGTGAACAAATTTGGATCGTTTCTCCGTTTAGTGTATTATTTATTCTAGTGTATACCTACATTGTTCACCTGATACTCATAAAACACCAATTTTTGGTTCGGCATAAATGTGTTGCTCTACATTGCTTTTCCCCTCAGCGGAATTGACCCTCTTGCCTTGAGGACTCAGGATAATGTTAAGGTCGCCCCATTTATTTCTCTGGAAGGTCTCGCCATGGGGCAAAGGCAGAAATCCTTCTCAGCGAAACTCCAGTATTTTCCCCCCCCACCCATCGAAGTTCAGTGCCTCCTTATAGGACGGCACTTGAGAAATGGCCTTTATTAATGACGAGGGAGTCCGCCCCATTAAACCCCCCCCTAATGTCATCGTGCCTTGTCGTCTTGAGTTTTATATTTTTACGCGGTATTTTTCTCGTAAATAGCATTTGAGATTGCTTTTCCGGTCGGAGCCCGTCAACCCCTCTCGTTCTGTGTAGTTCGTCGCAGTTTTCCTTGCTGGAATAAATCTAAATAGAAACAACTCCAAGAGTCGTCCCATTATTTTTACCTCTTTTCAAGTGAACAATCAGTAAAATATCAAATGAAAAATATCATCGCAAGTGGAGAACATCCTTCATCTCACAGATAATCTTTGTCGTCGCATTGCTCGCATTGTCTTAATTTAAACTATAATTTTTGTATACATACTGATCTTGAAATTACTGCTCTATCAAAAAAGGGCAATGCCGTGGGTGGAAATCAACCGGTTTATTATTTTCAATAATGAAACTTTTGAAAATAGCTCATCTTCGAACTCATCATTTAGTTTGGCGATATAAAATTTTGGCGAAGCTTGGAATTTTTATCATGTACTTGCCCAAAGTCAGATATCGTCTGGAGGACACATAAATAAATATAATAAATAGGTATATAATATAAATATTTTTGTTAACATCTAGGGATGAATTCAGGATGCTCTGAAATGGATTTGGCTATAAAAAATTTCAAAAACTCATGTTTATAAAATTTTGGACCAATTGTAATAGCTTATTTTCTTAGAAAATTCGATAATGAAAGTTAATGAAGCGAAACAGTTACAAGGTTATCATCTCAAAATCCAGTTTCGAATCAGAATGCGTGGGTATAACTTTATCGAGATGATTGTATCCGCCAACAATTCTTATCCGAACCTCTTTTTCGTGGACACAAATTGCACGATAATTTTCAACAAGGGCAGTGAACTCGAGTTCACATATAGGATCAGTGGTTTGAATCAGCCCTGACTCTGGGCAGCAGTTATACATTACATGTTATTACATTTCATAGTATATGTCACGCTCATTTGGACTTGGAAAATTCAAAAGCGACTGCACCAGTATAATGCCGTATCATTAATAAATCAACTAGCCGAATTTATTTATTTTTTATTTTTTACTATAATTTAATTAATGCAATTTTTTGTTGCAGGTACTTGAAACAAGCTGTACAAAACTGTCTAGGGTGAGCTTTCTACTTGTTATTTGAAATTATAGTAGTAACTAGTGCTGTTTGCAACCTTTTAGTTAACTTTTAACTTTTTGCTTCCTCACTACCGAAGGTAGGGTAGCCTTGGATTCGTGATTGAGTAAAAAAGATATATTGTGTTGTAAAATAAGTTCCAGGCTATTATTTTCTATACAAAAAACTTTCAATTTGTATTATTAAAACACTTTTTACATAACTTTTATTGTTTTTTGTGCATTTCATAGCACCCACCACCCACCCATCTCCCCCCTACCCCCTCAATATATTATATATTAGATTCAAATGTATCAATTTAATATGCCAGAGTGATAAAGAAGTATCAAATTGCCTAGAGGTCGATTTCATTGACTGGAGTGTGGTTTTTAGGGGCATGCGTAAAAAGGCACATTAATTTGCTGAAACGGACCACGTTTTGAGATGGGAAAAGCTGAATAACATAAAATCTATAGGATCTAGCGAGAACATTATTGGAGTAAAAGTTGAAGAAGATAACATTTCAAATAAAATAAGACCAATTTCAAGTCTCTAGGACAAATGGTTACTATGTTATGAGGAAAGAAATAATATTTTTATGAAAATAAGCACGTTTACAGAGGTTTCGGAGGCTGGGCGCCGTTGTTCCACAGCAATCCACGACTGCCTCAAAGCAGAAAATCAACTAACTTTTCCCAGTTAATTTATTGTAAACTACGGGACTGCACCATTTGGATACCATCACCGTTTTCAGTTCCGTTACATCACTCATTAATGCTCAGTCCGATGACATATGGATGAGATGATGGATTTGTACGATCTTCTTTCTTCCCACGTACTTATCCTTCTTCTAATAGCCGCGAAACAGAGTAGAATCATTTGAAAAATCCGTTAAAACAATTTTGAATGGCAGGCACTCCATCATTTTGATCGAGCCGGAGAAGTAAGAAGTAAGTAGGTTTACAAAATCGCAACGATGAAATTCGTCATAACTGCAAGATGGTCTGAGCATTTTTATGGTTGAAAACCTTGGAAAATTTTCATTGTTGAAGAAAGTATACGTAAGTGGAATGGTACTTCAAGGATACCCAAAAAAACACAAACGGTGGGTACAGCTTCCGTACAAGTACGCAACCACGAGGGACATTTTATGTCTTAGCGCCCCCTCCCGCACCCACACCAAGTACTTCGTACTTAATTGTTTTGGTCACCTAGTCCGAACAGCCTTCAGTCCCAATTAGTTCGGATTAGCCGGACTCCACTGTATTATGTACGTAAACATTCATTTAAACAATCACGCTCATACCGCAGCTTGTTGGCCACGCAGTCCGCAGTGGTTAACGTAGTATGGTTTGGTAAATCGAGAGCTATCCAACGAGTGGTGAACGATTTTTGTACGATGATAACTGGCGAAGATGAAGTTCCGTAGCAACGAATCGGTTGTAAGCGAAAATCATCAGAAATATTTTCTTGACGTTGTTTCCGTTGCATGTCTCCCTTGCATGTCCCGCGTTTCATTTTCGAGTTTATGTAGCAAAGTAAAGACATAAAATGTCAAAAAATTGATGTCTTCCAAAATGAAAATTTCCACTTTCATTTTGCGTTTCAGACATCGAGGAACATTTTTGGTTCCGTGTCTATCTGTGTGTCTGTCTGTCAGTGGTCATTCGTTGTAACGCCCACCACTACCCGAGATAATGGTCGACATGGACTGAAAATTGGATGGTAGGTGTGGGTTGGGTCACAGATGGTCGGCTGCGCATGCACGTAACAATCGGCTGCGCACGTAAAATACTTGAAAAGATCATAACTACCCTAAATATGGTTGAAATGAGTTCAGACTTGGAGGGTCGATCAGGAATGATACTTTGAGGGCCGGTTTCACCAACGCAGCTTAAACCTGGTATCAATAAATCCTGGATTCAAATTTGATCTGTGGTTCAGAGCTTCGACAGTTTCACCAACGTTTTTGATCCGCGGTTTAGCCGAACTTGGGTTTAAGCCGAGATTTTTCAGTTTGCATCAGCATTGCTATCCCCAAAAACACAAATCCCGTATTACAAATGACATGGAGGAGAGATGCTCATCCATGAGTGGTGGATCTGTGATATTTCTTCTATGGATACTTACGTTTTGTCCGCCATCCACTGTTGTAGAGACATTAAACTGTATAATAGTAACCAGGTGCGGAAGTTTCGCGATTTTTTCTCACTTATGCCTGTGTCATTCTGGGAACTTCCACTCGACTCCACTCTGTCATTACTATACTACAAAAGATCATCTTACATCTTTCGAGACAGCTCTTGTAATAAATTATAGATAGCCTACCTAGGCTCTTTTATTATAAAAGGTATCTACTTTTTTACAATAATTCGCTGTATGCATCAGAAGTTATACATGTACTTATTAGCGCAGTCTGCAAGTACCTACCACGTACTATGAAGGTGTGTTTACCTACGCGAAGAAATAAATAATGATGGGTCCGACGTTGCTGCATACCTGGTTTGGTGTAAAATTATATTTATTACACATTTTTGTTTGGACTCACCATTCTGTTTCGAAAACTAGGCTTCCTATTGCATCGAGCACAAGCTCATCCCTTCCTTGGGAAGGCGGAACCTCGCGAAAAAATCGCCGTCATCCCACTTGTGGAAATGCTCGACCCTTTCGCGAATTATCGCCATCTGGGCACGGCCACTTCCAGAATTTCATTGAAATTTTCATCCAAGGATGAATCAAACACTTCAGTGAAACGATACATCACACTAAATGTTGATGCAAGTATGAAAAATACTGATAAAATAGATTTCAAAATGGCGATGGCCTGGCGGAGAATCGGAGATCAACCGTATATCAGAGGTTTAAACCACCTGAAACGAGGTATTAACTTAATGCGCCGTTGGCGCGAGTTATTCCTAGATTAGGTGTTCGTGAAACTGTCTTTTCTCAGAATCGATGGCTTAAACCTCAGCCGAGATTGAACTCTGGATAATCCGCGTTGGTGAAACCGGCCCTGATAGTTCCAAATCAATTTCATTGGAATCGTACTGTAACTTTCGTCTGCGCATGCGCGAACATGAAATGTTGACCATTTCCTTGTAACGCTTCTAACTACGCGAAAAACAGTCGCAGAGCTGAAATTTTGAGGGTACACGCGGGTTGGATCGCAAATCATGGAAATCGTTCCGTCTGCGCATGCGCAAACGTGAAATACTTGAAACGCCCGTAACTACTTTAAATATCGTTGAAACGAGCTATGATTTGGTTGGTCGATCAAGAATAATTCTTTGATAGTTCCATAAGAATTTCTTTCCTCTGCGCATGCGCGAACATGAAATGTTGCCCGTTTCCTTGTAACGTTTCTAACAACTCGAAAAATAGTCGTAGAGAGCTGAAATTTTGAGGGTACACGCGGGTTGGATCGCAGATGGTCTCCTATCAAAATGAACCTACCCAGCGATTCTGTATGTTCATGTAATTCAAGTGAGGAAGCTATACTGCCTACTCGAATTGGCAGACGTTTAGTTAAGTGAGCATGAAAGTACAGTGCTTCCTTAATGGCGCAGTGCTCTGTTACTTGTGTAACAAGTTAGTTTTCTAGAAACTGATTTTCTAGAAAGGGGCTCATTCCGTTTACGCAGCCAACAGTTTATAATGAAGAGGTTTTAAACGATGTCTGCGATCAATACTTCTCACTTCTAGAAATCCGGAGGATCTGGATTTCACTAATTATCAAAATAACGTTCCTGGGCCTGTCTCGTTGTCTCCCTGCCAAACCCGTTAAACGTGAGAAAGTTCACGTGCGACTTGCCATGTGACTACGTTGCCCCTATGACAATGTGGCTATCTAGTGACGGGCTCCAATTATGGCTAACAGCTTTTGGGTTTATTTTTGCTTCCTCACTACCGAAGGTAGGGAAGCCTTGGATTCGTGATTGAGTAAAAAAATGTATGTCCTCCAAAATTTAAATTTCCACTACCATTTTGCTTTTCAGACATCGAGAAACGTTTTTGGTTCCGTGTCTGTCTGTCAGACTGTGGTAATTCCTTGTAACGCCCATAACTACCCGAAATAATGGTAGAAATCGACTGAAATTTGGAAGGTAGTACGTCCTCCGAAATGAAAAGTTCCACTTCCATTTTGCGTTTCAGACATCAAGGAACATTTTTGCTTCCGTGTATGTCTGCCTGTCTGTCCGTCAATTCCTTGTCTGTCTGTCTGTCTGTCTGTCTGTCCGTGATCAATTCCTTGTAACGCCCATAACTACCCGAAATAATGGTCCAAATGGGCTGAAATTTGGAGAGTAGTTGGGGGTTGGGTCACACATGGTCCCATACAAAAATAATTGAAAAAGTACTGAAACTTTCGTCTGCGCATGCGCAAACGTGAAATACTTGAAATGCCCGTAACTACTTTAAATATCGTTGAAATGAGTTCAAATTCGGAGGGTCGATCAGCAGTCATACTTTGATAGTTCCATATGGATTCTATCAGAATCGTACTATAACTTTCGTCTGCGCATGCGCGAACATGAAATGTTGACCATTACCTTGTAACGCTTCTAACTACACGAAAAATAGTTGTAGAGAACTGAAATTTTGAGGTTATACGCAGGTTGGATCGCAAATGGTCCCGTTCCAAAGTTATGGAAATCGTTCCGTCTGCGCATGCGCAAACGTGAAATACTTAAAACGCCCAATACTACCTTATATATCGTTGAAATGAGTTCAGATTTGGAAGGTCGATCAGGAATAATACTTTGATAGTTCCATATGGGTTTCATTGGAATATACAGTAACTTTCGTCTGCGCATGCGCGAACATGAAATGTTGGCCGTTTTGTTGTAACGCTTAAAAATAGTCGTAAAGAGCTGAAATTTTGAGAGTACACGTGGGTTGGATCGCAGATTGTCCTGAATCAAAATGAACCTACCCAACTATTCCATAGGTTCACGTGATTCAAGTGAGGAAGCTCTGCCTACTGCCTACTCGAATTGGCAGACGTTTTTTGATTACTTCCCTTTCGATCTCTTTGTTTATTTTTGATATAAGTTCATTTATTACGTATAAGATCGAAATCGTATTTTTATGCTACTGTTCATTCTATTATTGCTTGCTGTTTTCTGATGATGGACCCCCGGGAAAAGAAACCGTCTGCCAAGTTGGGTGGGCAGTATAGCTTCCTCACTTATTGTAGCATTAACGTGTGGAATCAGTTGGTAAAAAAATAATGCGTCAAAATGATATAATAATAGTAAATAGAGTAGTAATAAATTACCTAACATGCGTATGGGGAAAAACATTTCAACATCTCATGTTCGCGCATGCGCAGACGAAAATTATGGTAACATTCCAATGAAATTCATGTGGAACTATCAAAGTACTATTCCTGATCGACCCTCGAAGTTAGAACTCATTTCAACGATTTTTAATATAGTTATGGGCGTTTCATGTATTTTACGTTTGCGCATGGGCAGACGAAAGTTACGGTACGATTTCAATGATTTTGATAAGGGACTATCTGCGATCCAACCCACTTATACCCTCAGAATTTCAGCGCTCTACAGCTATTTTTCGCGTAGTTAACAGCGTTACAAGGAAATAGTCAACATTTCATGTTCGCGTATTTCAATGAAATTCGTGCGGAACTATTAAAGTATCCTGTTCGACCCTCCAAGTTTGAACTCATTTCAGCGATATTTAAGGTGGTTATGGGCGTTTCAATTATTTCACGTTTGCGCAAGCGCAGACGAAAGTTACTGTACCTTTTCGATGATTTTTGTATGGGACCGTCTGTGACCCAACCCGCACTTACCCTCCAACTTTCAGTCCACTTCGACCATTATTTCGGCTAGTTATGGGATGTGGTAACAAGGAATTACCACATACACAGACACGGAAGCAAAAATGTTCCTTGATGTCTGAAATGCAAAATTGTATAGTGGAAATGTTAATTTTGGAGGATAACTTTTTTTAAACCCAGTCCCGAATCCAAGGCTTCTCTGACTTCGGAAGTGAGGAAGCAAAAAAAAAAAAAAATGTGGTAAGTAGGGAAAGACACCAAGTAGAACAAACTTTCTAATTTTTTGACATAGGCAAAAATTGCAATATACATTTTCATATTATCGCTGTTAGACGAGAATCTGTTAGAGCATAGGCATTGCCAAATTTCAATCGATTCCATCCAATGTGAGCCAGATGTTGAACTACTAACCTCACCCTCACCACCACCCACAACTTCGCTCACTCTGCCCTGTATGACTTTAGACAAACTACAGAGAAAAGTTCCAGTCATGCAGGCCATGTGAACCACTTTTCGAAAAAGCTGATATTGCAGTTGTTATACGTGTCTCTTTCATTGTGCTGTTCAAGCTTGAGGTTTAATTTATTCTTTTGGTTTTATTATTTTTTATTAGGTAGGTACCTTCATTCATTTATTGCTTCCGTGTCTGGCAAGGTAGCGGAAGCTTTTTTACACAAAGGTTTATTATTTACCTGTATAGATGCCAAATGTGCATAGATCACTGTTTCCTGTGGTCAATACCTACCCTAGAGCTCCCCCCAGGAAAACCCTAAATCGATTACTGCAGCCGGCCGGGCAATTACAGTTTTATAAATATGCAGTGAATCGAGAATTCTGTCATTAAATTTTGTTGTTATTCAAGAAGCATTACGTTTGTTCAAGTTACAAGAGTACCTACCAACAAAATCCAAAATAACGACCATTCTTCGGATGAAATACTATCACCGAACAACCAACTTGATTTCATGCAGCCATGCGTGATTATAATCAGGTGTTCCCTAGCGATGATATCTGGGACTGACCTACACCATTTGATTCACGATTATGTTTACGAAGGTTCTCGGGGGAGATAAACGGCTGGTCGTACAATGCTCCGGGTGGTCTCAAAAAATTCTTTAGTTCGAGATAAATTTGAAAACGTAAAAAGAAACCATACCCTTCTGTTGAAAGTTTTCGAGCTACGGTGTTCTGAAAATTTCAACGCCTCCGGAATTAAAGTTTCATGCAAATGCGCGGGATTTAATAATTCAATCATTAATTATTTGTAATAATTTACCTGCATAGGTGCCCCTTCTACGTAGTAGATAGTATAATAAACCCTTGTTTAATAATTGACCATTGTGTAATAATTTACCCAATAATACTTCAACGGTTGTTCAAGTTGCAAAAGTACCTACTAACAAAATCCAAAAGATCTATCATTTTGGTTTATTATTCTGTGAATAATACACCTGTGTATTCGCTCAATTCTGTAGGTATGTCCAATAGAATACCCATGTGACAATGACTTTGCAGGGTTTTTCAAATGGAGTCATATCACAGAACAGTCAGCTCGACTTCATACAGCCATCCGCGATTATAATCAGGTGCTCCCTAGCAATGATATCTGGGCCGGATTTATACCGTTTGATTCACGATCATGTTGACGAAGCTTTTCGGTGCACACGAACGGCTGGTCGTACAATGCTACGGGTGGTCTCAAACAATTCTTTGGTTCAAGAATAAGTTAAAAACGCTTGAAAGTCCTTGTCACATGGGTTTATTATTCTCCTGGACATACCTACAGAAATGTTGGCTGTTCATTTATCGCTTCTTTCATGCGTAATAATCGAAATTATCGAAATTCTGATGGTTTCCATTAATTTTGGCCCCCAACACGAATTAGGTACTTACTTTTTTTTTTTAAACTATCTTTGATCATTGGTAGTGCCATTTAATCGTTTTGATCCACGTGTTGTCACTTTTTCCAGGGTTATTATACAAACAGATGGTGATTTCAGACGATTTCCCAGGTTTTTCACTCATAAAAAATCAATTTTGGGAGCTGAACATTTTGGTAGGACTCAATTTTCCACTCTTTGGTCAAAACCGACTTCATATTCGGTCTTCTCGTCCCCAAAAACATGGAAAACGATATCTCAGAAGCTCATGTTACCAAGATGTTGCTAAAACGCAAAAAGTACCTATTTTTGCACACATTTTCACTCATAACACCCCTGGGTATATTCCGATCGGGCTGAAAAGTTTCGGGACACAACTAGGGCCCAAATGGAGCATGTGTGCCAAAGAACGAATTTTTTAGACAAAAAATGAAGCCGGTACACGTGATACGGCGTACGGCGGACGGCGTACGGTGGACGGTGGACGGCGTACGGCGGACGGCGTACGGCGGACAGCGGACGGACATTGCGTTTTTGGAATCTGCGCACCTTGAAACGGAAAAGAAAAAAGTTTTAGGGGGTGTTATAAAAATTTTTTGCTGAGCGATTACATCTGTGTATTATTCACAGAATAATAAACCAAAACGTTAAAAAAATCATACCCTTCTATTGAAAGTTCTCGAGCTACGGCGTTCTGAAAATTTCACTATTTTTCACCCCTTAGAGATGACGTCCACTGGAAGCGTATATGTATACGCGGCGCGGCGCTACACGCGACACAAGCGGCTACGAGCGACAGGGATCGTCCACTGCAAGCGCCTTCGCGCGTCGGGCACTCAAAGAAAACGGAAAATTACTCAAAGAAAAATAAAATAAAATACAAAAAACCCTATGAATGAAACTGAACTTTGTTCTCCTGTCTGCTGTAACTTGCTATAGAGTTTTTTATAGGAGCCTTCTCAGTGCTGCGATCATCAGGATTTGACTGCGACTGTGTGTATTCCACATTCTAAATTCAACCTAATATTGACTTTGTCGAACGCACTTCTAGTTTACCTTCATGTGGAATGTAACCTTATGGTACCATAGTCACAGGGTAATCCATTTCTTCCGAGCTAAGTGAGGTACAGTAGCAGTTAAGATGAGAACGCCAGCACAAACTAATATTGAATTAACTCCCAGACAAATGATTAATGCAATGAAAAGTAGCGATACATTCATCGTCATCCGTCTAGAAATAATTCAGTGGTATTTAATATCGCCATCAATATTAATGAATCTATCACGCTGCACCATCCGTCACTCACAGCATCATTTATCACGTTTTTGCTCCTCCGGGTGACGGGTTATACGTGGCAACCAAGCCCTTGCTTGCATAGAACATCATTGTGCGATGTTGTGGTATTAATGACTGACTAGGGGCTTTTGAGTCTCGAAACCGCTGTTTTCTGGACACGTTAGCTTTATGGATCATTCATTAGGTTACATGATGTAATACGGAATCTTACTATTCATAAAAGGTGAGCAGTAGAGGGTAGCTTCTGGTATTTTTGTTTCGTTCAATAAATTATTTAGGGCCACTTTCACCAAACTGCCTCTAATGTCTGATTAACCTAACGAAATCGTAACGGGAACATGCAGGTTAACCGGGGCGTCAGAGATTTACATTTCACCACAGTAATCAGGGCATCAGTTTGATGTCGGCGTCAATTTGATGGCGGCGTTAAGGATTCGTTAAGTTAACGATGCAGTGTTGCCCGCCGACGGTTTTTGTGTCCGTTTTCGACGAAACGATGCCTCATCGGGACAGTAAACGGGTGAAACGACATCAAAATCAAAACACTTTGTAGGTACCTACTCGCGAACGACTTCCGACTATGACATACGAATGCCGTCGCCTTTCAACTCAAACTCAAAATAGAACTTCACGGCACAAAACGTAAGTGAAATTTCAGAGGTTTCTTTTCAATATCCTACCAAGCACTGCTGGCAATGTGTTCATGTATGCTTACATGTAGTATCTAAGTACTAAGTACGTGTATTATCTGGAGGATCTGACAAGAATCAGAACGCAAACTAACATGTTATATCCTTTATAGTACATGTACCACCACAATTATACACAATTTTAGGGAAATATAACTTGATATTAACCTTAACGTGACTACTTTGCCAGCGCACCCCAAAATTTGTCAGCTTCTGCTGTGTAACTTATGCCGTTTTTGAAAATAATATGAAACAATACAATCTCAATTTTCAGTTGGTATTTTATATCCAAGGTATCTATTTCTGAAGTGGTCTTGGTTGTTCCAGGAATGGAAAAAATATGCTCCTAGAAAACTGTGGGCCCCCAGTTCTGCGAACAGGAAAAACTTATTCGTTACGATGTTTTGATGTATCGGTTGTGAGGTTATTTTGGTTGCTGTACTTCCTTTTTTGAAATACAATACATTTTGTTCTGTTGATAAATAAGCATTATTATCTACGACAGAGGTGCTCCTTGTTAAGTATAACTTCCTCTCCTTTTGATTTATTATTCTGTGAACAATACACCTATGTATTCGCTCAGCAAAAACATTTTTATAACACCCCCTCAAAAGTTTTTCGTTTATTCAAAATTTGTGGAAACCTTAAAAAATGCTATTTTAATTATTGCACATGAAATAAACAATAAATGAACAGCCAACATTTCTGTAGGTCCAATAAAATAAATAAACACGTTCATTTGACCTCATATAGGGAAGGAATGTTGGAATGCAATAACTACTCACTAGATAGTAGATACATTATTTAAAAAAATTTATTGTACATCTACTCAAAGCATAATATATACATAGAAAGAACTATAATATGTATATAATATACATTATATACATGCTGCTAATCGCCCGTTAACCTCTTAATTGGTGGAGGGTCCACCAATTAACTTTAACGAAATCTTTAACGGGCACGTTATCCCTTCTCCTTAAAGTTTTGGTTATCTTGGGGGTGGTGAAAGGAAAATCGCTCTGATGTCCGATTAACCGAGGCCGTTAAAGTTAATCAGGTCGTTAAATAGCTGGTGAAAGAGGCCCTTAGAATATTATTCAATATAATATATGGTTTGCAAAAAAGAATCGCCATTTGAAAAGCAGCTGTGTTTCATGTATTCCTTATTTATACTTACGTACTCGAACAATGTTGGTGCGAAACATGACATAATCGCCGATTCTTTAGTACCTATCAAAATTAGCTATAATTTGTCGATTATGTACCTAATTTTCTTTCAAGTAATACTCATCAATACCTACCGAAAATCAGGATTTTTAGCGTTTCATTTACCAACGTTGTTTCACACAAAAACCTCATTTTCACAGGTAAGTATTTACTGTCTTCTTCGAAGTTCCAATAATATATTATTTTTGAGATGATATCACGGAATCAGCACAAATAACGAAAAAGTAGTAGTTGTATATTTACCCATATATGGCTTGGTTCAGAATGTAGCCTTTGAGAATTCTATGAGCCCATCCTTCATTAACGAGTCAGTTCTCGGGTATTTGGGTCATTCTCTGAGTAGAGCCAAAAACGGAGTACACATTTCAAGTGGTTTGAATAATGGTTTTTTCCCTTTTTCTTTTTCATATCCGCTTCCTTTACGGTTAGTTAAACTAAATATTAAAAATGCACACATCAAAATGCACCGTTCTGCAATTAAAGGGGTACTAAAAAATCAAGCAGGTGAGGGAGTGTGAAAAGAGGTGAGGGAGATTGAATCACTCGTTCTTTACTTTTTATTTTAATGAAGGTAACTAATTCAGACAAAAATAATACAACTGTTATCAGTAAAAATAAAGTACTATTATATAGTACTATCTTCTAATGTAGTATCACACATTTTACAGTCTTCATTGGAGACACATACGTTAACTTATACTTATGTGTTTTGAGTAAGTACACCTGAACAGTCTTGAATATTTCAAACAAAGAACCGTGACTAATAGTCAAACATGAACATGAATGTACTAAAACATGAGATCATTCAAAGTAGGTAAATTAGTAAAAAATTAAGGAACGACAACAGAAACAAATTAATAATGATGAAGAATCTAAGGAAGGAACTATCAACTTAATCCGTTATAAAAACTATTTTTAACCATCAGCGGGACATTTCTTGCACATTTATTTCTAAAGGAAATACATAAATGAGCGAATGAATTCCCCTCTTCATTCGCTCTTCGCTTCCTTCTAGCATAAGCTTCGTTATTTTTCCTCCTCCATATCTTTTTCTGAGCCCTATGTTCTCTGTCTGTCATATCGCAAACTAGTTTGACTTTTTTTTCTTCAATTTTTCTCTTGTATTGTTCGCGCTCTTTTTCACGAAGTTTTTCCAGTAAAACTGGGTCACTCTTCATTCGATCTCTCCTCTGCCTATCCCACTCCCGCTTCTTCCTCGCCCTCTCTTCTTTAGTCTGATTTCTGGGAGCCATCACAAGCAGTGATTGCTGCAAAAAAAGTAAATACATTCGTCAGACCACGAATCTGTCGAATCTGTTTATTTAAAAGAAAAAATTGTTGGGAACTCGTATTTTTTATTTTATTTATTATTATCGACACGCCCCTCCAGATTTTATGCTAACTAAAATGATTAATTTATTGTTATAACCCGTATTTTTGTAATCCAAAGAGTATACAATCCAAATTTCAAGTCTAAGACCCAAAAATCAGTGGTTGTTTATAATGTCATCGCACCAGAACCAAGATACATTCATACAGACATGCTCTCTACACAAATGCTCCTTGAGTCTAAGTAGGAGCTCAATAACATTCGGTAAATGCCAAAAATTCATTATATTCTTCAATGGTGAACTATTCATTCTTGGTTCGGGTAAACTACATGGGAAACAGTAATATAATGACTATGATTCACACTTCTTCACCTGGGTTCACACTCCTTCACCTATGTTCATTTTTGGGTTAGGTGAAGGAGTGTGAGGTGAAGGAGTGTGGTTTTCTTAGTAAACAGGTACTCAATTCATCATGTGATTGAGATAAAAACGCCAAAAGAAAACTTCCATGACAACTTCTTCACTAGAGGAATAATTTCAAGGAAATTAGAAAAAAATAATTACCTGGTAGCCAGGACAGATAGGTGAAGGAGAGTGAAGAATAAAACCACCTTCGCTTGACACTGACTTCAAACTGACTGAGGAGCTACCCCACGTGGATTGCATCAAAACAGAGGTTAAGGTATTTAGGCGGGAATGCCACAGTGTTGCCACTTCAGCTGATTTCACTCTAAAAGGCTAATTCAGGACAATGGCGCTCAGTTTCAAAATAGGTGAAGGAGTGTGAACCAACCTATGGGACATAGCTATAAGTCTACATATTTCTTCAGATATTACTGATTTTCGAGATTTGACTATTTGAACTCAAATTCGATTATTATAAACATAGAATACCAGGCTCTGGAGGAAATTATCTCATTATTCGTATACATTACAATTTTCTAAAGTTGGCAACCTCAGTTGTGGGACAAGGTGAAGGAGTGTGGAATGGGGGCTTTGAGTAATATTTTAAAATTGATAATGATGAGGGAAGGGCGTATAATCCACAAAAATTACTTCATTGTGAATGTACCCAACGAGAGAATTTTAAAAAATCCAACATTTGTCAATAAATGCCCCTGAACATCTTCCGGGACTCGAATTTGTACATGTTCAGAGAATGACCCATTTACATGAGTACCTAGTTGAAATGGAGGTATAGTTGCATTGTTGGTCATAACTCATTTAAGCCTTAATTAAATAAAATCTGATTGTAGGTAGATCAGTATTAATAAATACTGGGTGTAATGTACGTCAAGTGTTGGTGAATATAACTTCTCGCAACCCACTCAGGCTTGTTGCTAACACATCCTGGCCTCTACTAAATATTGATAGAATGATCTCAATTCTTTTAGCGAATTTTCAAAGTATGGAGCTATTGCAATTTGTCTAACATTTTCAGATGAGTTTTTGAAATTTGTTAACATGCAAATCCGTTTCAGAGCATCCTGAATTCATCCCTAGATTTTAACAACAAAAATAAATATAGGGTGGTATGATAAAGGTATAGGTGTAGAATGATCAAGTCTTGTCGTGTTTTTAAAGTTTTAATCCCGACGTTTCGGCACACTGACTTGTGCCCTAGTCATGGGAAGAAATCTACAGACATAACACCAGACAAAGTTAGGATGGAACTAGGCTAGGTAGCTGAGGTTATGATTATACGTGAACAAGGATGAAGAGTTATGTAGCTACTTACATAATAATAAGGCGTTGAAAAGGCACAATGGTTATATGAAGTTGTTGGTTATATGGCACAAAAGATTTGTGAGAAAACGCTTTGTTAAACCAACAACTTCATATAACCATTGTGCCTTTGCAGCGCCTTATTATAATGTAAGTAGCTACATAACTCTTCATCCTTGTTCACGTATAATCATAACCTCAGCTACCTAGCCTAGTTCCATCCTAACTTTGTCTGGCGTTATGTCTGTAGATTTCTTCCCATGACTAGGGCACAAGTCAGTGTGCCGAAACTTCGGGATTGAAACTTTGAAAACACGACTAGACTTGGTCATTCTACACCCACACACACACTCACACACACACACTCACGCACGCGCGAACCTTGAAACAAGAATTACATTTTGTGTCACTTTGAGGCAGAAAAGCCAAACGTGTCGAAACCGTTTGACGTGGGCTAATTTCGGGCGACTGATCGTCTCAAAAACGTTCACAGCAATTCTTCGCTGCCAAACAGGGCGCCTCCTGTTCTTATTGATTCCGATATGCTCATTGACAACGAGTAGGAGGTAGCTCGCGACATAAATGACTCGAGATGTGTCGTTGTACGCGGAACAGTAGACGCTGGCATGCGTTCTAACTCTTGAAGATCTGTACCTACTCAGAACATGATTTAGTGAACATGGCTAGCGGACTAGGATCTTCGGAACTTGTGCATGTCGAAAATTTACTACTGTAGATGTCTAATCCTACTTCTCCAACTACGATTAGTCCTACGTTTTGTCTGGTTTGGACATGAAATGTCTGAAAAGAGGTCGAGTTCCAAATTGGAATTGGTCTTCATACAATAGGGCAATAATGAAATGAAAGAGTTGGAATAGAAACCATGAACACCAACTGAAACTTGTGCTCATTGGTCCAAAATATATTTCAGACTTTCTTTGCTGGTCTCGATTCACTCTACTGGAATAGATCTCAGTTATTGAGTGACCAAATAGATAATAGAGATCTCGAAATCACCTGTTGTGTATCACAATGGATTATTACTAATTTTCTCAGAGTTTATCTCGCTCCAAGGACCAAAAAGAATATTTTTTGAACCTTGAATTTACTTGATAATCATATGGCTCGTAGCTCCTGTCTCACCAGAGACTAGAAGAATGTTTTTCCTGCAAAAATTGTTCGTTTCGGGCATGTACCCACATGATTATGTATATAATATTCAACACGATTGTGTGGGGGTCTTCGTGGGCTTCAATTGATGCAGCGATCCATGTTTACAATTTCTCACCTGGATTACTTTAATTTTATTTGTAAATATGAAAATGTTAATAGGTACTATTCGAGTTTTGTTGACCGTTGGATTTACAGATACCGTATTTATTTCATTCTATGGACACACACAAAACATCCACCGCTTAACCCGTAGCTAAACCGTTTTGCATGTTCCAATGCCTTTTATGTCTGGATAATTAATTAGGTACTTAATATCAAATAAGTAGTTCTTGAAAGTACCTAACGCACTTGTTGGCCTTGCATGCTAAGTATGTCGAATATTTATTTTCTTTTCCTTGATGTGGAAGGTTCGCCAACTAAATGTTGGGATAAAGTCAAGGCGAAGATCAAAACGGAAGCCAACTGGGCCAACTGGGAGCCAACTGCGTTCCTAGGTCAGCTGGTTATTGGTCACAGTAAAACAACTTTCACTGTGAACCTTGTGGCATTTGCGCGAATTATTTTCTCGGTAAGGTGTTTACCTACCCTCTTAATATAGGTAACTGCTTGCCAATTCGAAATAATATGGCGTTTTTTTATTGGCTCAATATTTAATTAATTTACTGGAACATTACACAATAAAAACGCTGCAGATTATTACACAACGGTTTATTATTTACCTGTATAGATGCCCCTTCTACGTAGGTCACTGTTTTCTGTGACCAGTAGTACCTGTCGGTGCTTCCCCGAGGGAAGCCCTGCATCGAGTACTGGAGCCGAACGGGCGATTTATAAATTTGCGGTGGATTCAAGAATTATATTATCATTAATTATTTCTTGTCATTCATGAAGCATAACATTTGTTCAAGTTACAAAAGCGCCTATCAGTAAAGTCCAAAATAGCCATCATTCTTCAAATGAAATAATATAACGGAATTGGTTGCTCAATTTCATATTGCTATGCGTGGTTATAACAATGGGTTGTAATCAGGTGTTCCCTAGTAATGATATCTGGGCTGGATGTATACCACTTCATTCACGATCGTGTTGAAGAAGCTTTTCGGTGCAGACTTCAGGGCCTTACTGAGAACGAACGGCTGGACGGACAATGCTCCGGGTGGTCTCAACAAATTCCCAAATTCGAGATCAATTTAAAAACGTAAAAAAATCGAGATAACGGCGCCATGGAAACGTCAACCGCTGTTTTTCACCCCTTAGAGATGAGCCGAGCTTCGCGGACCAACCAAATGGAACCTGTAAACCAAAATCATTGATTTTCGTTCACGGTAACTAGAAAAAACGTCTGCCAATTCGTGAACGTGTAAAGTGGTTGGGTAGGTTCATTTTGATACCGGACCATGTGCGATCCAACCCACGTGTACCCTCAAAATGTCAGCTCTCTACGACTATTTTTCGCGTTGTTAGAAACGTTACAAGGGAACGGGCAACATTTCATGTCCGTGCATGCGCAGAGGAATGAAATTCTTATGGAACTATCAAAGAATTATTCTTGATCGACCCACCAAATCTTTTTTTTTTTTTAAATAAATTGCATTTATTCAGAGAAAAAAAGTGACATAAATCATACACCGCTAAATACATCTAAATGCTACACCCCACCGTAAGCCGAGGCTTGTGCTGTGGGGGGAGTCACAGGGTTCACTCTTTTTTTCTTGTAAAGATAATTTTGATCTGAGCTCATTTCAACAATATTTAAAGTAGTTACGGGCGTTTCAAAAATTTCACGTTTGCGCATGCGCAGACGGAACGATTTCCATGATTTTGAATCGGGACCATTTGCGATCCAACCCGCGTGTATCCTCAAAATTTCAGCTCTGTACTACTGTTTTTCGCGTAGTTGGAAGCGTTACAAGGAAATGGTCAACATTTCATGTTCGCGCATGCGCAGACGAAAGTTACATTACGATTCCAATGAAATTCATTTGGAACTATTGAAGTATTATTCCTAATCGACCTTCTAAGTTTGAACTCATTTCAACTATATTTAGGGTAGTTATTAGCTTTTCAAGTATTTTACGTTTGCGCATGCGCAGCCGAAAGTTACTGTACTTTTTCGATGATTTTGGTATGGGACCGAAAGTGACCCAATCCGCACCTACCCTCCAAATTCCAGCATATTTCGACAATTGTTTCGGGTAGTTATGGGCGTTACAAGGAATTACCACAGACAGACAGACACGGAACCAGAAATGTTTCTCGATGTCTGAAACGCAAAATGGAAGTGGAAATTTTCATTTCGGAAGACATACATTTTTTTACTCAGTCACGAATCCAAGGCTTCCTTAACTTCGGTAGTGAGGAAGCAAAAACGCCCATTCCATTTTCGGATTCTGGTACCTTGAAACAAACCATCTAATTTGGGTGGGGGGGGGGGGGGTTTCTATGCTTGTTTCCAAAGGTTCATTATTGAAAATAATAAACCAAAATGCTCCGCAAGGAAAACTGGCTGTGAATAGAATTTGAGATGTGGTGTCGCGTCTCATTCACGTCACATTCGCCTCAGTCGTCGTTTTAATTCCACACTGAATAAGCATTACAATCAGAATAATCTTCTTGTTTATGTGAGACCACTTTCCTGATTATGGAGGTTCATTAGGGTAATGGCCGAGTGATTAGTTCGCCTATCGCTCCCAAAGGACTGGATGAGGGTTGGGGAGATCACTCTTCATCACTTACTTCATGGAAACGCCGGTGACTGGGATCGTTTGACAGTAACCCGACCCGCACCCTTGTTGAAACTACCATGAACTGCTATGATGATTCAATAGATCGGGTAATATACAAAGTATACAAACGGTAGTGGTCGGGTTCAAAGGCGGAATTCGTTGGTAGGAGGGCTTGTTGATCTATTTACGATTCGGTTCCCGCGGAGCAACTGCGATACATGAATGACGCGAGTCTGGAATCTGTCCAAATTCGAGCTTCTGGTCTGCCCCCATGTGACTGGTTTGCGATCATCAGCTGGATCTTGTTTATCGCAGCCCGCTAATGAAGAAAATTTGGGCCGGAGCTGCCGCGGTTTATTCACATCGCCGAATACCATATAACGAGAATCATAGCTTGTCGGATATATGTGGGAGGAAATGAATAGGCCACGTTATCACTGGCAAGTAGACTGGGGTGATCAAGTGAACAGTAAAAAACCACAGTCATGCAGCATGGCTATAAGAGCGAATTTACGAAGTTTTCGGCATCTTCCTCCTCCGCCCAAAATTTTCTGAAAATTAATTTTCGGCCAATGTTTTCCCAACTTGATACCATACAAAATTAAAACAGGAGTAGTTTTTCGCAAAGTAAAATTTGGGGTGGAAGGATGGGGAGGGGGAAATCAAAAATGTTTTGAATACCAGAAGAGTAGGTATTGGGTACGTAACAAATTTTTTGTTCCATTTTTTGCCGAGTAACACCTCGGTTTGTAGATTTTCCAACGCTGAACACGATGGTGAAGTCAGAATTGCGATATCCCATTCCGTTATCAGATTAGAGCAGACGAACCAGGAAGAACATCTCAAGAAATAACCACGTTCCTTCATCTTCAAAGTGCTCCAGTTTGAGAATGGAATGAGATATCGCAATTCTGATTTCACCATCGTGTTCAGCGTACAAAAACCTTTAAAATGAGGTGTCACTTGTCAGACTTTTTCATTTTGGGAATTTATGGGTAATTTCCCCCCCCTAAAACTCCCCCTTAGAGTGACCCGATTCTGCCCATCTTCGAACTTAGCCTGTCGATTGCCAAGACAGATTTTTCGTGCAAATTTGAACTTTTTATCTCAATTCTTTCGAGAGTTATCGTCTGGAATGACACATACATATATAAATATATAAATATATATATAAATATATAAATATATAAATATATAAATATATAAATATATAAATATATAAATATATATATATATATATATATATATATATATATATATACATATAATTTTCGGTGTCTTTCGGCAGGGAATTCAGGATGGTCTGAAACGGATTTTGGTATAAAAATCTTTCGGAAATTCGAGTTTTAAAAATTTTGGACCGAGAACAATAGCTTCCTTTTCTTCGAAAATTCGCTAAAAGTACGAGTACCTACGTTGTTTGCAGCGTTTTTTAAGGGAGAAACCTTATATATAATACATCAGCTGTTCCCTACTAATGGTATCCTGGGCTTTGTGGATTTTCCATTCGTGGAAATAGGATCCTAATCAGGCAGACTCTCCCGTTAAAAGCATCCAACTACATGAAAATTGACCCAGGTAGGTTTGCCATCAGGTCGCTTGTGATGTATACGAGAAATCTACTATAAAATGGGGAATTATTCTGTGAAGATAATGGGTACAGATGAGAGATAGGAGTCGAGAAAAAAAGATGCCAGTCATTAGGCATGGCTTAATTAAGGAGCGAATTTTCAAAGAAACAGTTTGGGAAATTGATCGTTTAAATTAATGGTCAAGCACCAAACCAATGCTGGGGTCGGGGGGCACCAGAGCACTCATTACGGCCTGACTGGGCACTCGTTAAGACCAAAGTGGCACTTCGTGCAGAAAAATTATGTCAAAAAATAATTTTTGGGCGTTCTGAACCAAAAAAAATCGTGATTTTGATCACTTGATGCAGTCTGAACTTTTTTTGTCGCTGAATCGCTACTCGCAATCGATTCAGCAACCAAAAAAACCTTGTAAACAGCACCTCACATGCCTACATAAAAAATATGCAATTTTCTTGGATTTCTGACCACAATTTTGTAAATTTGGTACGCTGGGTGCGTCTAATTGAACCGGAACCAGTTGCAGTCGATTCAACGCCCCAAAAAAACACGATTGATAACGGCCCACTTGCCCGTGTTGCTAAAATCCTTGTTGTTTTGATTTTTTAGTCCACAAATTTGTACATTTTGACCCTTGCGCAGAGTGCGGTGGGGCTTGGTAAAGAAATTTTCATTACTCTTGCGGAGACGGATTTTTCTGCGCAAGAACGAATTTTTTACCACGAAAATTAAAGAGACTTATGGTGCGAAATGACACACACACGCGCGCGCGCACGCACACACAACCTGATGACAGTTATTGACGTCAGGTCACCTGTGATATGAACAACTATAAAATTGGGAGTTCTATGGAGAAAGAAGATGGTGGAAAGAGTTGCCCGAGAAAAAATAAGCGTTGAAGGGGGAACGTGGAAAACTCGACAGGTTTCACCCCCGGGGCCGTTTATGAGCCTAGATCTCCGACTCTTCGCCACGAGCTCGAAATGTGCAGGTTGGTCCGGGGGTAATGGGAAGCTGCAAGGAAGCACAAGTTCGAAGGAAGTACTTTAAAATGAACCTTCCAGCTTCAACAACCTTCTCAATAAAAGGGCACGAGCGGCAATAACAACTAGGCGAATGGTACGACGCTCAAGAGAGATCCCTGGGAAAGGGAATTTATAAAGCTATACCGAACCGGTTGGTGTGGCAAGGGAGAGCGGGGTGGGGCATAGTGAGCAGCAGCTGCGCCATTATTGGTTCTTGGTCTCAGCATTCGTTTCTTAATAACACTATTCTCGGATTTTATGAGGGCGGAGCACAAGGTATCAGACTGGACTCTTTACTGTTGATGCACACAGCTGGTGTAGTTTAACAAGCGAATAGTTAGGTATCCTCTGCCAGCTTGGGTACCATTAGAAACACGAAAATCGTTAAATAGGTGGGGCAAGGGGCTAGTACCTACGTGGTGGAAAAATGGATTTAGATCCAATCTTCTGTTTGTTTGATTGACAACCCAAACTTCTATTTAATAAATGATAATAATAATAAACATTTATCGAACTTCAGACGTGCATCCATAGTCCATTAGTTGCTCACACGAATTACATAACGTTAGTTGAATAATGTGCGAGGCGATCGGCAAAAAAAGTACAGAAATGTACATAATAAATGGAAAAAAATAATATTGCTTATTACGAATGAACTGAGATATCAAAAGCATAAACTAATCAAATTTTAAGTACCCATAACAAAGATGAGATATTATTTTGTAGTGGGGAGGGGGTTATGAACATAGAGACGTTTAAACCCAATCGCCACTACCTAGGCGCTCAGTCGCAGCCACAAAACTGGACTCTTTAAACTGCTGATGGACACAGCTGATGTAGTTTAACAGGCGAATAGTTAGGTATCCTCTGCCAGCTTGGGTACCATTAGAAACACGAGAATTGTTAAATATGTGGGGGAAGGGGCGACTAGGTGGTGGAAAAATGGATTTAGATCCAATCTTCAGTTTGTTTGATTGACAACCCAAACTTCTATTTAATAAATAATAATAATAATAATAAACATTTATCGAACTTCAGACGTGCATTCATAGTCCATTAGTTGCTCACACGAATTACATAACATTAGTTGAATAATGTGCGAGGCGAACGGCAAAAAAAGTACAGAAATATACATAATAAATGGAAATACACTGCCAAGGACATGGCACAGAAGCTTCCTCGTGGCCTTCACAGTATGTAACCATTAAATTTTCATTCATAAGGATTCAGATTAATTAACGGGTTAATTAGCTTAAAAATCCAGATTAAATAACGGAATTATTAAACTGTTATTTAATAATAAGGGTATCTAATTCGAAGTTAGTATTCATGCTTTAAGATAAAGTAATTATTCCACGTATAGAACTGAGAGCGCAAAGAGTCCCTATCAAATTCCAACTTCCTAGGGTGAACAGAGTGAATTTAGCACATCAGCTGAGCAGGGTGCGGAGACAGTCATTTCATTCGTCAACGCAGAGGCCCTTCCAGGTTTATAGTTCTATGGCCTGGAATGCTGGACGTTTGGAATGTACGCGGTGCCAGTACCACGTGCCACTGCCACCGCCACCGCTGATTCAGTCATGATGAATGTCGTATGGGACCTCAAGGGACCTTTCCCGCCTCATTCCTGGAAATCTGACCAAAATCAGTTCAAAATTTATGGCGTTATGACCGTAACAAGAAAATCTCGTTAGCGCCTGCGCAGAGGCTACCGTTGATTCGATCATGATGAAACTGGTAGGGGACCATCTAGCGCTAAACCCACACAATTCCTGAAAATTTGATTGAAATCGGATCAAAATTGTGGGAATTATGGCTGTGGCAAGGAAATGTGGACAGACAGACGGACAGTCACGCAACCAGATTTGTTCACGAGGCCCTGAAACGCAAAATGCAAATGGAAATTTTGATTTTGGAGCACACAAAAATTTTTCATTTCGAAAGTGGAAACAAAGCTTCTGACACTCGGAAGCAAAAATAATATCGCTCATTACAGATAAACTGAGATATCAAAACCATAAACTAATTAAATTTTAAGTACCTATAACAAAGATGAGATATTATTTGGAGGTGGGGGGGGGGGGGGGGGAACTGACCCAGAGTAGGCAAAGCTCGAATAAAAGTCTCGAGAAAATTCCAGGCTCTTGCCCCAGAAACCTCAAATGACCTGCACATCACCCGAGATTGATGGCGGGGATAATGGCATCAGACCGAGAAGAAGAGCCAGGGATATTTGGAGCATTTAGGTAAGCAGGTAGCCTACCATGCAGAATTGGAAACATTAAGGTGTCGAAGAGAAAAATATTTGAAAAATGGTAAAGGAAAGAGGTGGAGGGATCCTACAGAGTGCCTAGGCTTGGCATTATGTACATTAGGCAAGCAGGTATTATTTGCGCCATTTCCGATACCGTCCCTTATACATTTTTGGTTTATTATTCTGTGAATAATACACCTATGTATTCGCTCAGCAAAACATTTTTATAACACCCCCTCGAAATTTTTTCTTTTACGTTTCAAGGTGCGTAGATTCCAAAAATGCAATGTCCACCCGCCGTACGCCGTCCGCCGTATCACGCATAACTACTTCATTATTTCAGTCTAAAAAAACTTTGCAGCCCGATCCGAATATACCAAGGGGTGTTATGAGTGAAAATGTATGTAAAAACGCTGCAAATCCCTGCACAACGGTTTATTATTTTGTATAGAATACCCTTCCGTTACAGATCTCAGCTCTATGTATAGATAACCCGTCTATATAATATGATATTATGTACTATTCTATACATATTATGTAGATCGCAGACCCTCCGTAGGTTAGTACCTAACCCCGTACTCGTTACTAGGTACCTACCTAAATCACGAGTTAAATGTTGCTAAAATAATTCTGCCGATGACAAACAGTACCTAACAAAAAGAAACACACATAATAAACTTCTGAAAAGAAATTGTTGATGAGGAGTGAAAAAAGTTGCAAAAGTACCTACCAACAAACTCCAGCCCCTTCTACGTAGATGGTATAATGAACCGTTGTGTAATAATTTACCGTTGAGTAATGATTTACCGTAGTAATAATTTACCCATCAATAATACTTCAACGTTTGTTCAAGTTTCACTACCTACCAACAAACTCCAAAAGAGCCATCATTTTTCAAATGAAATAATATCACAGAACAACCAACTCGACTTCATACTCCGCCAATATAATCAGGTGATCCCTAGCAATGATTTCATCTCCGCCAAATTTCCTATTGTGGGCGCGTCTCTGGTTACGAGATTTGGTTTGAATTGTATACAATTTCATTCACACTGGAGTCGAAAATGCCTGTCGGTGCAAACTTCGGGGCCTTACTGTGAACGAACGGCTGGACGTACGATGCTCCGGATGGTCTTAAAAAACTCGCAAGTTCAAGAACTATTTAAAACCGTAAAAATATCCACGTAAAAAAAAATGGTATAGGCGTTTTGAAAATTTCAACCCCTATTTTGAACCCCTTAGAGATGACTGACAGTAACGTCGAGCTTCGAGGACCAACTAGACGCCAAACGGAACCTATAACCCGAATTTCATCAATTTTTGGTTTATTATTTTCAATAATGAACCATTGGAATCGAGCATGAAAAAAAAAATTCTTACCCCCCCTCAAAATTTGATGGTTTACGTTTCAAGGTATGTAGAATCCAAAACTGCAATAAAAATATTTCTGTCTGTACGCCGTACGCCGTACGGGCCACTTTTCTTAGTTACCATGAAAAAAAATTGATGAAATTCGGGTTATAGGTTCCAATCGGCGTCTAGTTGGTCCTCGAAGCTCGACGTTACTGTCAGTCATCTCTAAGGGGTTCAAAATAGGGGTTGAAATTTTCAAAACGCCTATACCATTTTTTTACGTAAATATTTTTACGGTTTTAAATAGTTCTTGAACTTGCGAGTTTTTTAAGACCATCCGGAGCATCGTACGTCCAGCCGTTCGTTCACAGTAAGGCCCAGAAGTTTGCACCGACAGGCATTTTCGACTCCAGTGTGAATGAAATTGTATACAATTCAAACCAAATCTCTAACCAGAGACGCGCCCACAATAGGAATTTGTGAATACGGCCAATCATTGGTAGGGATCACCTGATTATATTGGCGGAGTATGAAGTCGAGTTGGTTGTTCTGTGATATTTTTTCGTTTGAAAAATGATGGCTCTTTTGGAGTTTGTTGGTAGGTAGTGAAACTTGAACAAACGTTGAAGTATTATTGATGGGTAAATTATTACTACGGTAAATCATTACTCAACGGTAAATTATTACACAACGGTTCATTATACCATCTACGTAGAAGGGGGTGGAGTTTGTTGGTAGGTACTTTTGCAACTTTTTTCACTCCCCATCAACAATTTCTTTTCAGACCTTCATTATGTGTGTTTCTTTTTGTTAGGTACTGTTTGTCATCGGCAGAATTATTTTAGCAACATTTAACTCGTGATTTAGGTAGGTACCTAGTAACGAGTACGGGGTTAGGTACTAACCTACGGAGGGTCTGCAATCTACATAATATGTATAGAATAGTACATATCATATTATATAGACGGGTTATCTATACATAGAGCTGTGATCTGTAACAGAAGGGTATTCTATACAAAATAATAAACCGTTGTGCAGGGATTTGCAGCGTTTTTTCATGGTAACTAAGAAAAGTGGCCCGTACGGCGTACGGCGGACAGACAGAAATATTTTTATTGCAATTTTGGATTCTACATACCTTGAAACGTAAACCATCAAATTTTGAGGGGGGGGGGTAAGAATTTTTTTTTTCATGCTCGATTCTAATGGTTCATTATTGAATATAATAAACCAAAATATTTCTGTCTGTCCGCCGTACGCCGTACGGGCCACTTTTCTTAGTTACCATGAAAGAAAATTGATGAAATTCGGGTTATAGGTTCCGTTCGGGGTCTAGTTGGTCCTCGAAGCTCGACGTTACTGTGAGTCATCTCTAAGGGGTTCAAAATAGGGGTTGAAATTTTCAAAACGCCTATACCATTTTTTTACGTAAATATTTTTACGGTTTTAAATAGTTCTTGAACTTGCGAGTTTTTTAAGACCATCCGGAGCATCGTACGTCCAGCCGTTCGTTCACAGTAAGGCCCAGAAGTATGCACCGACAGGCATTTTCGACTCCAGTGTGAATGAAATTGTATACAATTCAAACCAAATCTCTAACCAGAGACGCGCCCACAATAGGAATTTGTGAATACGGCCAATCATTGGTAGGGATCACCTGATTATATTGGCGGAGTATGAAGTCGAGTTGGTTGTTCTGTGATATTTTTTCGTTTGAAAAATGATGGCTCTTTTGGAGTTTGTTGGTAGGTAGTGAAACTTGAACAAACGTTGAAGTATTATTGATGGGTAAATTATTACTACGGTAAATCATTACTCAACGGTAAATTATTACACAACGGTTCATTATACCATCTACGTAGAAGGGGGTGGAGTTTGTTGGTAGGTACTTTTGCAACTTTTTTCACTCCCCATCAACAATTTCTTTTCAGACCTTCATTATGTGTGTTTCTTTTTGTTAGGTACTGTTTGTCATCGGCAGAATTATTTTAGCAACATTTAACTCGTGATTTAGGTAGGTACCTAGTAACGAGTACGGGGTTAGGTACTAACCTACGGAGGGTCTGCAATCTACATAATATGTATAGAATAGTACATATCATATTATATAGACGGGTTATCTATACATAGAGCTGTGATCTGTAACAGAAGGGTATTCTATACAAAATAATAAACCGTTGTGCAGGGATTTGCAGCGTTTTTTCATGGTAACTAAGAAAAGTGGCCCGTACGGCGTACGGCGGACAGACAGAAATATTTTTATTGCAATTTTGGATTCTACATACCTTGAAACGTAAACCATCAAATTTTGAGGGGGGGGGGGGTAAGAATTTTTTTTTTCATGCTCGATTCTAATGGTTCATTATTGAATATAATAAACCAAAATATTTCTGTCTGTCCGCCGTACGCCGTACGGGCCACTTTTCTTAGTTACCATGAAAGAAAATTGATGAAATTCGGGTTATAGGTTCCGTTCGGGGTCTAGTTGGTCCTCGAAGCTCGACGTTACTGTGAGTCATCTCTAAGGGGTTCAAAATAGGGGTTGAAATTTTCAAAACGCCTATACCATTTTTTTACGTAAATATTTTTACGGTTTTAAATAGTTCTTGAACGTGCGAGTTTTTTAAGACCATCCGGAGCATCGTACGTCCAGCCGTTCGTTCACAGTAAGGCCCCAAGTTTGCACCGACAGGCATTTTCGACTCCAGTGTGAATGAAATGTATACAATTCAAACCAAATCTCGTAACCAGAGAAGCGCCCACAATAGGAATTTGTGAATACGGCCAATCATTGGTACGGATCACCTGATTATATTGGCGGAGTATGAAGTCGAGTTGGTTGTTCTGTGATATTATTTCGCTTGGAAAATGATGATGGCTCTTTTGGAGTTTGTTGGTAGGTAGTGAAACTTGAACAAACGTTGAAGTATTATTGATGGGTAAATTATTACTACGGTAAATCATTACTCAACGGTAAATTATTACACAACGGTTCATTATACCATCTACGTAGAAGGGGCTGGAGTTTGTTGGTAGGTACTTTTGCAACTTTTTTCACTCCTCATCAACAATTTCTTTTCAGAACTTCATTATGTGTGTTTCTTTTTTTTCTTTTCCGTTTCAAGGTGCGTAGATTCCAAAAATGCAATGTCCGTCCGCCGTACGCCGTACAACGGATTACGTGTACCGGCTTCATTTTCGGTCTAAAAAAATCGTTCTTTCGCACACATGCTCTATTTGGGCCCTAGTTGTGTCCCGAAACTTTTCAGCCCGATCGGAATATATCCAGGGGAGTTATGAGTGAAAATGTGTATAAAAACAGGTACTTTTTGTGTTTTAGTAACATAGTAGTAAAATGAGCTTTTGAGGTATCGTTTTCCATGTTTTTGGGGACGAGAAGACCGAATATGAAGTCGATTTTGACCAAGGAGTGGAAAATTGAGGTTGTACCAGATGTTCAGCTCCCAGATTTGATTTTTTATGAGTCTAAAACCTGCGAAATTGTCTGACATCACCATTAGTTGGTAGAATAGCACTAGGAAAAGTTTCAACAAGTGGATCTATTTCAATTATTTTACATGAAAGTAACAATAAATGAACAGCCAGCATTTCTGTAGGTATGTCCAATAGAATAATAAACCCATGTGACAAGGACTTTGCAGCGTTTTTATTGCAGTTTTGGATTCTACATACCTTGAAACGTAAACCATCAAATTTTGAGGGGGGGTAAGAGTTTTTTTTTCATGCTCGATTCCAATGGTTCATTATTGAAAATAATAAACCAAAATAGGTACTTTTGGTTTATTATTCTGTGAATAATACACCTATGTATTCGCTCAGCAAAAATTTTTATAACACCCCCTCAAAATTTTTTCTTTTACGTTTTAAGGTGCGTAGATTCAGAAAGTGCAATGTCCGTGCAATGTCACGCATACCGGCTTCATTTCGCAAACCTGGGAAATTGTCTGAGATCACCATCAATTTGTGTAATAACACTAGAAAAAGTGTCAACACGTGGATCAAGACGATTATGGCACTACCAATAATCAAAGATAATTTGAATAAGAAAGAAAAAAAACCCACAGTCATGCAGCATGGCTATAAGAGCGAATTTTCGAAGTTTTCGTCATCTTCCTCCTCCGCCTAAAATTTTCTGAAAATCAATTTTCGGCCAATGTTTTCCCAACTTGATACCATACAAAATTAAAACAGAAGTAGTTTTACGCAAAGTAAAATTTGGGGTGGAAGGGGCGGGGGGAGGGGAAAATCAATAATGTTTTGAATACCAGAAGAGTAGGTATTGGATACGTAACAAATTTTTTGTTCCATTTTTTGCCGAGTAACACTTCGGTTTGTAGATTTTCCAACGCTGAACACGATGGTGAAGTCAGAATTGCGATATCCCATTCCGTTATGAGATTAGAGCAGACGAACCAGGAAGAACATTTCAAGAAATAACCACGTTCCTTCATCTTCAAAGTGCTCCAGTTTGAGAATGGAATGAGATATCGCAATTCTGATTTCACCATCGTGTTCAGCGTACAAAAACCTTTAAAATGAGGTGTCACTTGTCAGACTTTTTCATTTTGGGAATATATGGGTAATTTCCCCCCCCCCCCCCCCTAAAACTCCCCCTTAGAGTGACCCGATTCTGCCCATCTTCGATCTTAGCCTGTCGATTGCCAAGACAGATTTTTCGTGCAAATTTGAACTTTTTATCTCAATTCTTTCGAGAGTTATCGTCTGGAATGACACATACATATATAAATATATAAATATATAAATAAATAAATAAATATATATATATACATATAATTTTTGGTGTCTTTCGGCAGTGAATTCAGGATGGTCTAAAACGGATTTTGGTATAAAAATCTTTCGGAAATTCGAGTTTTAAAAATTTTGGACCGAGAACAATAGCTTCCTTCCTTTTCTTCGAAAATTCGCTAAAAAGGAGCGTATCTAATTCGTGTTTTGGGGACTAAAATTGGTGGAAACCATCTAAAATAACTATTTCAATGACTGCATATGAAAGAAAACAATAAATTTACAGCAACATTTCTGTAGGTATGTCTGATTGAATAATAAACCCATGTGACAAGGACTATGCAGCGTTTTTCCTCTTGAGTCTAACAAGGTAGCGGAAGGCGGATCACTTTAGAGAGGGGAAAAAAAAGGTTTGTGACTTCTGATTTAATTCGTTTTGTACGTCCGCTAGAGCAGTATGTTCAACTTTCTGCCAATTAGAAAATCTGTTATGAGTGGCCAACATTTTAAAGACTTGGAGAGGCTAAGTTAAAAGGCTTCTTGAAGTTAAGTTTGGCTTGAAGTTAGCGTTAAGTTTGGCGACGGGGAGGGTACACACATATTGGATTGGGAATCACTGAGATTATGAAATGAATGGCTGACAGGTTCATTGCCGTCCACACTTATATTAGTTGCACTACTCTTCTGTTCAAATCATTAATAACGGGAGTTAGTCAAGCCAACAATAGCGTTTCTTCTTCTTTTTGTACAGTTATATTTGGCCATTTTCTGAGCCGGTGAACAATAAAGGTCAGTTGAGGATTATGATCATAGAACGGGGCCATTGTTTCGCAGGGTTCATTCAATCTGGCAGAATCCGTCAGCGCTTATTCGTTCTGCCTTCTTAAACGTCAGTTGCTGTGAATGAGGGTAGCGGACCGCAACTTTCTTGTTGTCGGAAGAGCATCCAGTTATGATCTCCGTATCTTCAACAGCTTTTGATAAAAGAGGGAAGGGATTATTATCGGGAGCTGTTCCGTTTTTGACGTCCGTCCCATTCTTTCTCGGTACCTGGGTCATCCGTGATCCGCAGGCAAAGCTGGCAGAATTGACGCGTAATCTCATCGCTCAAAAACCGATTACCGATTTCTGGAGAAGCACGCGTGAACGGGGTATTCCGGAAAATCTGGGTCCATCTTTTTTTCTCATCCGTTCTTCCATTTCACACGATCGGAGTGCGGTCAGGAATGAAGTATTACTCCACCTTCGTCCTACACCACAGGGCTAATGAAACATGACTGTGATGTTGCAGTCACAGCACATCGATGTTATAATAGATTCTAACTTATAGTTTAGGTAAAGCCGTGCATGATGTATAGGTACGTGTACCTACTAAATATTAATGAGATGCAAGTAAATAACTGACTCTTCTGGTGTTGCTCCCAATGGGCACAGACAGCTATTATTCAGTTTTTCAATCATTTCATAATGCTTCATTTCATCATTGCATAAATTCATTTTCAATAATGAACCCTTGAAATCGAGCATGAAAAAAAAAGTTAACCCTCCCTCAAAATTTGATGGTTTCCGTTTCAAGTTATGTAGAATCCGAAAATTCAGTAAAACCATTTCTGTCCGTACGCCGTACTTCGCATTTTTCTTAGTTACCATGAACCAAAATTGACGAAATTCGGTTTATAGGTCCCATTTGGGGTCTAGTTGGTCCTCGAAGCTCGGCGTGAAGGGGTAAACATAGGGTTTGAAATCTCCAGGACGCCGTTATCTCGATTTTTGTACGGTTTTAAACAGTTCTCGAACTTGAGAGTTTTTAAAGACCACTCGGAGCATTGTACGTCCAGCTGTTCGTTCACAGTAAGGCCCAGAAGATTGCACCGACAGGCATTTTCAACAGGAGGGTGAATGAAATTGTATACATTCAGCCCAGATATCATCACTATGGACGCGGCAACAATCGGGAACTGGCCCGAGATAATCATTGCTAGGGAGCACCTGATTATATTCACGGAGTATGAAGTAGAGTTGGTTGTTCTGTGATATTATTTCGTTTGAAAAATGATGGCTCTTTTGGAGTTTGTTGATTGGTAGTGAAACTTGAACAAACGTTGAAGTATTATTGATGGAGAAATTATTACACGATGGTAAATTATTATACAACGGTAAATTATTACACAACGGTTCATTATACCATCTACGTAGAAGGGGCTGGAGTTTGTTGGTAGGTACTTTTGCAACTTGAACAACCGTTGAAGTATTATCGGTGGGCAAATATTACACAACGGAAACTCAAAGGTAAATTATTTCACCACGGTTTATTAAACTATCTACGTACAAGGGGCACCTATACAGGTAAATTATTACACAACGGTTTATTATTTGCCTTATGCTTCATGAATAAACACAAAATAATTAATGATTGAATTATTGAATCCCGCGTATTTGTAGGAAACTTTAATTCCGGGGCCGGCTCCAGTAGGTACTCGATTTAGGGCTTTTCTGGGGGGAGCTCGAGGGTATTGATCACAGAAAACAGTGATCTGCGCAGAAGGGGCCTGTATACAGGTAAATAATAAACATTTGTGTAATAATTTGCTGCTTTTTTTTTATTCAGTCACGAATCTAAGACTTCCTCCCTATCTTCGGTAGGGAGGAAGCAAAAAGGTGGTACAAAACTGGTACTGAGGAAGAGTTCGAGAAGGATATGGAAGGATATGGTGTGGATCAGCTGCAGTTATCTTCGTTGATGAACGTGTCTGCTGGACCTTAGGATGTTATACCGTGGATTTGGAATTGAATAAATTTCCTGCCTCATTCAAGATCGATTTGGGGGCTCAATGCATTGTCTTGGGAATCAAGGAGTACAAACGGCTGGGCGTTTCTTCGTCAAGAACAATTATTGCAGACAGCCAAGTTAAAGATAACTTTGTTCACCAAAAAAGGTGTACCTGTGCTTGGAAAACGTAATATTCAATGTTGGTATGGAAACGAAAACTATTGTATTCCCTTCTGAGTAGTAAATTACGAGTGTGTGAACATTTTAGGTTTTTACAGCAGTGAAAAATTGGGCCGGATAAAAAGAGTTTGCTCAATTGAGTCAAATTACCAAATGCCAAACAAATTTAGGAGCCCCTTCGAGAGTGAGGTAGGGTGTGCCCCACATTCTGTTAGGATCGAGGTTGACCCCACTGTCACATCTGTAATTTCGCCAGTTCTCAGGGTTCATTTCAAACTAGGGATGGAACATCGAAGGAAGAACATCGATGCCAACATCGGTCACCATGCATCGGTAGTCTAAAACATCGTTACCTCCACCATCGATGTTTTTCTACATCAACCCCCCACCCCACCTAACCCGTAGTTGGATATCATCGTATTAGGATATTTCTGCATCGCGATAGGTACATGGCACAACCGCAGCATCGAGGCAAAGGGTTTCCAGGTTAATAACGCAGGGCATGTGACACTCGTACCTTGCGGGAAACCATTTGTAACAAACAGCCTCGTCAGCGGAGAGCAATTAGGCGTCAGACGGATCGATTCCACTAGTCAACAAATGTATAATTAACATCCCTGGCAGAGAACCGGTGGGAAAGCCATGAGGGCTGAAATGGCGCGGAGGCAACCAAAGTTATCAGAGAACCTGTTTGTTGATTACATGATTAGAGAACCGATTGCGGGGTAGTTGGCTTTTCTTGTTCGAGACACCGACGGAAAACCACTCTCTCCACTAAAAGTCTAATTAACCAATAAGCTAAATATACGCTTAGTGATTACGTTAATCCAAGAGGAAGGGCTGTGCGGCAAAAACAATCACAGCCTTCGTCCAAATGGACAGCAAGTTGGGTTGAGAAGGGAATATCTCGTTCTCAAGCCTGTTTTCACACTGCAAAGCTAACTGTTAGTCAGCGACTTCGAATTGAGCTAAGGCGTTGGGTGAGAATTAATAGTCGTCGATTTTTCTATAGTGGGGAAGTCAAAACCAACTGGCGTGGAAAAGAGCAGATTACAGTCTTTCAAGGTGGTCAAGGTTGAGCGCAGGGAGAGGAGGCGTGGTCCACAAAACCTTCCCGGACCTCATAGGTTTTCCGTATCAGATAAACGGGGCAGTTGATACGTAGGTAGTATTATATTCCCACCCAAAAACAAAATACACTGAAAATACATAAGGGAAAATACGTAGGGGTGAGCTTATGAAGTCCCAAAAGTGAAAAGAGTAGATTGAGATTGGCTGATGAAGTGTGAGATCGATTTTGATGGTTGGGGCAACGCAAACAAGGGGCGTAGGGAAGGAACCAAGCTATTACACACTTCAACGCAATGATCATGGAAAAAGAACCCGGGGTGGCGCAGTGCACGATGGAGGGCTAGCAGTCGTCCGTCCTCGTTGCAAGAAATCTTGCACTCTTGACAAGGCATCTGCAGCCCCATTATGAGAATCTGGTCTGTACAATATGTCATACGAGTAGCAGGAAAGTTCTAAGCGCCAACGTATAATTTTTTCATTTTTGATCTCCCCAGAGTGCTTGGTACCGAACATGAAAGAGAGCTTCTTATAGAGACTTCTGATCTGTTGAAAATTTCTTCCGAATACGAAATGCCTCCAATATCTGATGGCTTCTATGGTCGCATAGGCATAGAAGACTTTCTTTCCTGTTGATGAATGATGTCGCTCGGAATAAGAGACTGTCCTTGAAAAGAATGCGACAGGGTTGATTGGGTCAGTTTAGCAGCGATAGAATTATCGGACTCATCAGGTACCACGCAGTACGGTTCATCGCTGTGTATACTGGCCAGTGAAGTCTCTCACTGCCGGTTTCAGCTCAGAGAAAGCGCGTTGACTATCAGAGAGTGGAGAAGAGCTATTGTCTGCTATTGTGTAGAAGTCTAATTCGTTCCGAGAATCTTGGAATACATTTTGAATAGTGGACAAACATTCCGAGAGCACAACATTCAGAGTTCAGCCGAATCTGTTGGGGTAGGGTAGTCAAGCAGAGGCTTCATTCGACTAGCGTCTGTGTGAATTGTTGGTTTACTTATGGCGTGACGAGAATGTTGATTGATCTCAACGAAAAAGAGCTTTCCTCTTTGTTGATGGTGAGGTTGTATATACTTTGATGCAGCGTTCATGAATCGATTCTTGTTTTTATCGTGATCGGCCTGAGTTTCCCCAAAAACAGTCTGAATATACATAATGTATCTATCAGATAGCTCCTCTTGTGATTATCCCATCAGTCACTCTCTGGAACGCTGCTGCTCCATTTGTTACACCAAGTGGAATCCTTGTGAACTGAAAGAGATAACCTCATGCCTCGAAAGCCGTATAAAGTCTGTTTGTCCTCCTGCTTAGGAATGAAAATTTGGTGGTAAGCGTTGCGTAGGTCGATAGTGCTAAATACGTTATAGCCCGCTACTTTATTCACTATCTCACTTATTCTAGGGACAGGATAGGCATCGAGTTGCGTGGACGGTTGATCTTCCTTGAGTATTCGATGCACATGCGGCGTTTGTGATGTACCTACTCTTGAAGTTACCATCACCTGAGCTCGCCAGGGTGACACACTTCTTTCATTTATCCCATCCCGCAAAAGCTTTTTAATCTCGGCTTCAGTGAATTTCGAGTCATCATCAGAATGTATCCGTGATTCGATGGTAATTGGCCCTGCCGGCAAATCTAATCTTTCCAAGGACTGCCTCCTTGGAAAAATGAAGAGTTTCTTGAGCAGGTTCCACATCGGCTATAGAGAACACATATACTTGCAATGGAGCTTTTGGGACCCCAAAATCAAATTGAACTGTAAAGTGTTCCGACCGGTAATAAGGTTGTCACAAAATCCGGTAGTACAGATAGTTCTACAGTATGTGTGACCAAGCATCTTAATATCAACATTCCACTTCCATACAATGTCAGCATTATGCAACTTGGATGCGAGGCATATAGATCTTTGGCATTACGTGCGGTCAGATTGAGATTTAGAAAAGTATCCTCAGCAATAAGACTGAGATCACTACCTGAGTCTAGCATGCCACTTAGAGGATGCCCGTCAACTAGAACTGTTGTTTCGATCTATGCTGATCGGGATTATATGGAGCAAGAAAGGATAGTTGCTGCAGATGAAGATTACACTTACACTTCTTTGCTTGGGGTTACCTGCACGTCTTCATCCAATGCCCGGTTTTGTTACATTTGTGGCGTTCGTCCCTGAGGGCGGGACACAGAGCGAGGGTGTTCAGCGGCCCCGCAGAAGTAGCAATCAACTCTCAGAGCGTTGGTGGTCCCATCGGCGCTAGAAGGCGTAGAAATAGCGTTCAGCTTAGGAACACTGTTGGGCGTGGATACCAGCCAGATTCAAAGCTCGTGCATAAGCTTTTGCCTCTCCTAAGGTTAGACTTAGGTTTTTCCAACAATCATTGACGTATAGCTGGGTTTAACAAGCCTCTTATGAAAGAATCGCGAATGTAATCGTCTCTGTTTCCGCGGTGAAGGCTCGAAACTGGCAGTCCCTACCAATTAGCTTGAGGGACTCAACGGTAATCTTACTCACTGGGTTGCTGATTTCATGCAGGAAGTTGGTGCCGAGCAACTACCTCATTTGCAGGTTTCTTGAAGAGTCCTTGAAGTATTGAGATAGCATCATTGTATGTATTGGAGTTAGTCACATGCTCATTGATTTCAGGAGAGATGAAGTTTATCAGAATCCTGTACTTTCCATTTTCTGTCAAATCTGAACCTACTTAGGATAAAATTTCGAAAGCTCTGGTACTAATGTCGCCAGTGAACAGCAGCCAAGCCGTCGGAGAATCCGGATCCAGCTCCAAGATGGTTGGTCGGAGAATGCGGTCCATGATAACTGGAGTTTATGATTAATAAATTGTGATAGAATTAATGTATTACATAAATCAAGGCTTTATTAATCAGAAACCATCGCTATAAGAATGAGCAATTTACAGTGAATTAGGAAATTCAAAAGTGACACATGGAAACGAATAAACAACATGTGACCTACTATAGGTATAATAAATCGTGGTATTATTATAACTACAATATTAATAATAATACCGAAATTATACACAAACGATGTTTGTCAAGGAGAGGAACGTTTATGTGTCAGTGCGCACACCAAGCGACCCTTCCATCCCCGACTGCCACCATCTGCGTGGGAAACTTCGTTCCCTTAACCGCTTTCTAACTGAATTCATGTTTGCTTACACAGTCATCCCCCCTCCCCACCCCATCTTCTCCCGGAAGGTTAATTTTGTTCTCCACTAAACAGAATTACGTTTCCGAAACCTCGCGGCTAAGGGCTTGTTAGCCACGCTATTCACGCAAGGGCCGATACGCTTTCCTTACACAAAATCTCCAACCCGGGATCGTCATCCCGCTCTCTTGTTCCTTCTGGGATTTAATTAACGTGAGTCACAACGAAATTGCACGAATTGAGGAACCAATCCATTTAGCGGCGTATTCGCTTGTATCCAAGAAAGCCAGATCCAACACTGCGGGCTGTTGAAGATTAATTTATTGAATAAAGGAGGATCAAAGAAACCTGTAGGTATTTCACGTCATTTACTTGAATGTCACTAGCAGCATAATACAAATTATGTTGCTTCCTAATTTGTTTTTGTTTAAATCTCCATGATAGTAAGAAACCGACCATGACGAAATCCCCAAAAATGATTTGAATCGGACTATTTGTAGTGATTGGGGGGTCAGAATAGACGAGTCGATCGCTGGATTGAGAATGGTTGGTTTATTAATGGCACCTCGGTCTTTTATATGCCCCTGACATGATCAGAGGGGGGTCGGGGGGTCCCCACTCTGATAGGATACATGATTACACCTGGTAGGTTGTGGAGGAGCAGCCGATCACAACACTGCTCCCCCCAGAATTTAAGTTATGCATGTAATTAAATTTTGTGCCGTTGGTCGTTGGCGTGGGAGGTGCGTGTGCTGGTTGCGGTGGTTGCGTTGGTCCGTTGTGGCTGTGCGGGTGGCTGCAGGTGTCGTGGTCGTGGGGTGGAGTCGTAGGTGCGTTTAACGGTGGCGGTCGCGGCGATGGTGGCGGGACCGTGCGTGGCGGCGGTCCAGCGGTGTTGGCCGTGGGCGACGCGGTGGCGTGCGCCGGCGTGACGGCGGCGTGCGGGGTGGCGCGTGCGGCGATGGCGGGTGTGCCGGCTTGGGGGACATCGGCCGTGCCGCGGGCGTGGCCGTGGGTGATGTCCCCGTGGGGGTGGTTTGCGTCCCCTTGTCCGTCGTCGCGAGGAGTGCCTTTGCTGGGTGCCGGGCGTAGATGGCTACGGTAGCGGTGGCCGGCGAGGCTTGAACTCCTCTGGTATGCTGGGCAGGACGACGAGCTCCGTGTATGCAGCAGTCGCTGCAGGTGCCGGCGTACGGAGGTAGCTGGAGCGTCACGGTGTGGTGTGGCGAAAACGTGACGCTCATCACGGGGGTACCTTGTGCCGTTTTTGTGGTAATCGGGCGGATTCCGGGTGGTGGCTGTAGGTAGGGTCCCGTGCGGCGTGGCGTGGCGGTGTTCCGGGGCCGCGCGTGGATGGGGATCGCGCTGGCGCGGGAGATGGCCATCGCCTGGCGGATCGGGACGGGCGCTTGGCGGCCGGGCGGCTGCGGCCGAGTTTTGATGCGCTTGGTCGGAGCCGCCGGTGTCGGCGTCATGGCGAGATCCCTGGCGAGCTGAGCGGTCGTGGGGGGTCGTGGCGACATGGCGCGTGAGTGGTTGTCGTCGCTGCGGGGTGTGCGATTTTATAGCCGCTGTGAGTGAGTGGGGGGCGGTTGTAGTTGTGGTGGCGGGGCCCGTGGTGTGCGTTGGAGAGGGGGCCGGCTTACATCGGTCGACGGACACTGAGGGCGTCTTGTGGTCGTCCGTGATGTATGTGAGAGTCTTTCCGTCGTTCGTGAGGATTTGATGGGGGCCGGTGTATGGTGGCTCTAGTTTCTAGGTGTGTCGACGCGTACATACACATGGGTCGCTGTGCGCAGGGTAGATGGCATGTAAGACTGTGTGTAGTGGGGGTAAGACTCGTTCGTGCGGAGAGGTACGGTCGTCGGTGGCGGCTGTGTGAATAAATCTCCCGGGAGGCGAGGAGTGGCTGAGAAGAGGCGTTGAGCCGGTGAATACCCGTCGGGGCCCGGGCGATTTCGTAGGCCGAGGAGGAGGCCGCTGAGGTTAGTGGCCCAAGTGCGGGATGTAGCGGTTGCGATTATTGCGTCTTTTAGGACGCGGTGTAGTCGCTCGACGAGGCCGTTTGCTTATGGTATGATGCACCTCCGGGCCCATTGATGTGCAGTAGTTATGGAAGTCGGCGGAGGTGAACTGTGTGCCCTGGTCGGTGGTGATGTGGGCAGGGGAGCCGTATCATGCGATCCAGTGGGTGTGTAGGGCCGTTATCACAGTGTCGGCGGAAATGGTCGATAGAGGGGCGCATTCGAACCAGCCGGTGGCGCGGTCGATCATCGATAAGATATATTTTTTCGGAGCCGACGGTGGGAGTGGGCCGAATAGGTCCATGTGGACGTGTTCCAAAGGTGCTGCGTCGGTAAATTCGCTGAGGGGGGCCCGTATGTGTCGTGTCGTTTTCGCTCGGTTGCAACTTGGGCAGGCACGTGTGAATAGGCGAATGGATGAGGTCATGTTCGGCCAGTAGTATCGTGCCTGGATTAGGGCGGTTGTGGCTTTTATCCCGAGGTGCGTCATCGCGTGTAAGGTCCGGAAAACAGCGAGGCGGAGGGACGTCGGGACGTAGGGGCGGGGGTGCAGCGTCGGTGGTATCACATAGTATTTCGTGCCCTTGTAGCTGGTGTGGCGTGAGGGTCATAGTGGTGATGTGTTCATCGGCGGCCTGTGCGTCGGCGAGTTGCTGGATTGTAAACGGGGTACGATGTTCGGCGACCGCGTGGGTGGCGGGCGTGTTAGCCGTCGGTGGTAGGCGAGAGAGATAGTCGGCGACGATGTTTGTAGGGCCCTCGGCGTACCGGATGTCCGTTGTAAATTCGGAGATGAATCGGAGTTGCCGGAGCCTCGTTGGCGGGGCCGTATTGGATTGATTCGCGAGAGAGGTCGTTAGGGGCTTGTGGTCCGTGTATACGGTTAGTGGGCGCCCCTCGATCTGTTGCCGAAAATGCACGATGGCGAGGTATATAGCCAATAGTTCGCGGTCGAATGCGCTGTAGTTATGTTGAGCCGGGTTGAGCGTGCGTGAAAAGAAACCCAGCGGGCGTAGGTGCGATTTGTCGACGAAGTGTAGTGCTGCGCCAACGGCGAAATCCTATGAGTCCGTATGTAGGACGAGTGGTTGTGTCGGGGCCGGATGGGCGAGTGTGACGGAGGTTTTGAGTAAGAGTTTTGCTTGGTCGAAAGCGTCGGCTGCGTTGGCGGTCCACGTGAGCGTGCGTTTATCCTTTTTTCTGGCGTCGGGTGGTATCATTTCCACTAGGGGGCGAAGGGTCGATGCGGCTCGTGGTATGGCTCGGTGATAGAAGTTAATCAGCCCGAGGAACGTTCGGAGTTCGTGGACGGTGTCGGGTCGAGGGAATTTCTTGATGAGGGCCGTGCGCTCGGGGAGGGGTGTGATCCCTTCGGATGAGACGTTATGGCCGAGAAATTTGACTGGCACTTGGCGGTATTGATTTGTAGGCCGTATTTGGCGAGGGTCTCGAGGAGCGTGCGTACGTGGGTGTAGTGTTGGGACGGGGTCGCCGAGGCGACCAGTATGTCGTCGAGGTAGCAGTACATGAAGGGTAGGTTGCGTAGGACGTGGTTCATGTAGCGTTGCCACGTTTGCGCTGCGTTGCGTAAGCCAAAATTCATTCGTCGGAATTGGTAGGCGCCAAAGGGGGTGAGGATCGTTGTTGTCGGCACGTCGCGTTTGCTTATCTTACAGTGGAAAAATGCGCGGGCGAGGTCGAACGTGCTGTACACGGTGGTCCCGTAAAGAGTTGTCGTGAAGTCGTGTAGGTGCGGGACGGTGTAGCGATCGGGTATCGTGAGACGATTCAGCGCTCGGTAGTCCCCGACGGGGCTTATGATCGGCGAGTGCAGCGAGTTGTGTGATGTCGGGTTCGTCGCGCGCCGCTACGTGAAGGCGAATGCTTTCTGGGAGGGCGCGGATGAAAAGCTGTCGAACGAGCTGGGTCGGTGTGTCGGCCGGGAGTGCTTGAGTGAGTCGGCGGGCGAAGACTGATGGTAGTTCGTCGTAAGTCGGTGAGCCGGGAACCATCGGAAGGTGCGTGCGTGGCTAGAAGGCGAGTTTTCAGCGTCTGGTAGCTGGTGGCGTTCGAGGGGTTGAGGTCGGCACAGAGGTCCGCTTGTCGGGCCTCGAGTGCGAGGAATGCGCGTGCGAATTTCGCGTGCGGCGTCGTGAGGCCCTCGTGTGCCAAGATGAGCTCTAGCTGGGCGAACCAAACGTGCGGAAATGCGGGGTCGAACGGCCGGAGCTTGAGTATCGACGGCGGCGGAGTCGCATCGGGGGTTTTCTGCGATTTCGAGTCCGTCATTTTCGTGGTCTTCGGAGGTGCCAGCCTGTTGAGATGTCAGCAGGAAGTGTGTCTGGCGCCGGCGTCCGTTTCTTTATATAGAAACCAGATGGTGGGGCGAAGTAGCGGGGGGCCGCTGCGATTGCCGTAGACGCGGGCGTCGGAGTGGGGCGCCGCTGTGTGGCGTCGGTGGGGGCGCGTGTGCCGAGCGTGGTGGGGATCGTCGCTGCGGAGGCGGTGCTCAACGCAGACGAACGGCGGGCGCTGAGCGGCGTAGATCACGTCGGATGTCACCAGTCTAGTGATTGGGGAGTCAGAATAGACGAGTCGATCGCTGGATTGAGAATGGTTGGTTTATTAATGGCACCTGGCTCTTTTATATGCCCCTGACATGATCAGAGGGGGGTCGGGGGGTCCCCACTCTGATAGGATACATGATTACACCTGGTGTAGGTTGTGGAGGAGCAGCCGATCACAACACTATTCAAACATGTATTTTATTCATATTTATTCCTTTTCCCAACATAAACTTCAAACTAACCCCCCTCCCCACCCTCACCTCCTAGATGTGTTCGAAATGCCGATGGTAGAAGGTTTCAGCTTGGGCGATCCTCGATTTAAATAGTTACGAAACCACTTGATTTGTATACTATCTGTATTCTATTGTGTGTATTGGTGTGCAAACAGAATTTCGTAATTCATTAATATGTATGTGTATAGACAGACGTAGGTAATTAACTTGAATACCTGCCAAGACATTTATTGTTGACCCCAAGTATGAAGTACACGAGCGTATTCTGTTGACGGCCCGAAGATTACGTCCTTAATCAAAAGCTATACTCGACTTTCTAGCGACGTCGGAATGTTAACAACCGCCTGACTAATGCAAATCAATTCAGTAATCGTTTATTAAACAACAATTCCGTATTCAGACTTCGGGGAAATAATCTATTTGTCAATGAGTTGAATGAGAAGGAAACGTTTAGATGAGAACCTGCCTCCAAGGGAGCCAAGTTAAAGGAGAGAGGCATCAAGATAGTCCATTTTCAGGACAATTTACTAAACAGCATCTCCACAAGCGTGATCCGGTGGGCCAATTATTTTTCATGTTATGGGTAAAATAGGAGGGGAACAGGGATTTATCGGTCTATAAGTACGATCTCAGCTAAGAAAACAATATTGTATTTCCAGAAGAAACTGAATTAATCTCAACAAATAGTATCCACCTCAAACACAAGAACATTATTATTATAAATATGAAGAACAAAATTTTGTTACCGTTACAAGTAGTACATTAGGTATATATATATGACTATATAACTAGGAACGAATCAAGAAGTGCTCATAGGTTTATCACTATTCACTACCTGTAGTAAGTGTATAATATTATCACTGTCAAACACCTCGTCACATGACGAATAATTTGCTACCATACTACCCAGGTATGTGACGAGTCTTTAGGAACGTAAATCAACTGTGGTCATCATCACGTGATTCAGTTACAGATTCTGAGCCATTTGACGTCATACCGTGCGATCGAGAACACACACACACACGTTTTCCTATAAAATCATATACATCCTATAGAATACATTTTGATGTTTCCTTATTATACAGGGTATATCAGATAAGGTGCGCAGTACTTCACCCACGTATTCTACAACCAATTTCCAACAAAAAGTGCCTCATAGCAATTTTTTTATCTCGCTTAGTTTTTGAGTTATTTCACTTCTAAGATTTTTTCGTGTTTTCGACCTTGTCTCAGCAAAACGGCTATAACTCACTAACAGTATTATGTAAAGTAAAAGTTGAGGATACCGTTGGAAAGTGCGTTAAATTTCCTATCTTTCAAGCGCCAAACCGATTTTTTTTGCTCACATCGAGTTGGCGAAAAATCACTCTACAAAGCAAACTTCAAGAAAATTTGAAAAAAGAAGGTTTTTCAAACGTTCAGTACTCCACTCTAATCTGCATTTGATCAGGTGCCTGTAGCTTAAAAAATGCGCCAAAAGGTCAGCTTTCGAATGGTATATCAAAAACAATTTTTACTATTTTATTTGGTCGAGAAAACCTCGTTTGAATGCAAAAAACAGCGAAGCAAGTCGAGGTTTTTGACGCTTGGTAATGGGTTTCAAATAAGTAGGCATTTTTACGAACAAAATTAATCTGTTTTATCTTCTAAGGTGCAGTTTTAAATTTGTCGAATGCGATATTTCCTATGTGATGGCGAGTTCAGGCTGAGACATGTCCAGAAACTTCACTGGTCCGTCATCTGCACGTTGAAACTCAATCAGTACCTCTGTTGACCTCAATCTCTTCGCTTTGTACAAAGCGAATTTTTCAATAATTTTTCAATAATTTATCATTTTTTCAAATTTATCAAATTTTTCAATAATTTATCATCTCTGTTCCAACATGGCTCGGTTTCAAATGGACGGGTGTCCGGCCCATAGAACTTGAGCAGTAAGGGAATGGATGAACACCAACTTTGAAAACAGGTTAGAAACTGAAACCCCCTGTTCGTCATAATGCACATTACAACACAATGCAATGCTGCATTATGCACATTAAAAGAAAAAGAATTTTCCACTCAACATAAGGAAAGTTGAACGATTTTTTTAAAGCATTCATTTAACTTTCAAATTTCTCATAGGTGGATCGGTCAGTATGGACCCGTCCGGTGGCCCCCGCGCAGTCCTGACCTCACTCCGATGGACTATTACCTCTGGGGGAATCTCAAAGCAAAAGTGTACGACGTCAGGATTGAGTCGAGAGATCATCTCAATGGATTGCGGAGATCAAATGAAACAAAACCGACGAGAGCTTCGAAGTGCTGTTGATGCAATGCGCAAAAGGACACATTTGTGCATTCAACAAAATGGAGGCCATTTTGAAAATTTACTGTGATTACGTATTAGAAAATGCTTGCACAAATTTAAAACTGGACCTTAGAAGATAAAACAGATTAATTTTGTTCGTAAAAATGCCTACTTATTTGAAACCCATTACCAAGCGTCAAAAACCTCGACTTGCTTCGCCTGTTTTTTGCATTCAAACGAGGTTTTCTCGACCAAATAAAATAGTAAAAATTGTTTTTGATATACCATTCGAAAGCTGACCTTTTGGCGCATTTTTTAAGCTACAGGCACCTGATCAAATGCAGATTAGAGTGGAGTACTGAACGTTTGAAAAACCTTCTTTTTTCAAATTTTCTTGAAGTTTGCTTTGTAGAGTGATTTTTCGCCAACTTGATGTGAGCAAAAAAAATCGGTTTGGCGCTTGAAAGATAGGAGATTTAACGCACTTTCCAACAGTATCCTCAACTATTACTTTACATAATACTGTTTGTGAGTTATAGCCGTTTTGCTGAGACAAGGTCGAAAACACGAAAAAATCTTAGAAGTGAAATAACTCAAAAACTAAGCGAGATAAAAAAACGCTGCAAATCCCTGCACAACGGTTTATTATTTTGTATAGAATACCCTTCTGTTACAGATCACAGCTCTATGTATAGATAACCCGTCTATATAATATGATATGTACTATTCTATACATATTATGTAGATCGCAGACCCTCCGTAGGTTAGTACCTAACCCCGTACTCGTTACTAGGTACCTACCTAAATCACGAGTTGAATGTTGCTAAAATAATTCTGCCGATGACAAACAGTACCTAACAAAGAGAAACACACATAATGAAGTTCTGAAAAGAAATTGTTGATGAGGAGTGAAAAAAGTTGCAAAAGTACCTACCAACAAACTCCAGCCCCTTCTACGTAGATGGTATAATGAACCGTTGTGTAATAATTTACCGTTGAGTAATGATTTACCGTAGTAATAATTTACCCATCAATAATACTTCAACGTTTGTTCAAGTTTCACTACCTACCAACAAACTCCAAAAGAGCCATCATTTTTCAAATGAAATAATATCACAGAACAACCAACTCGACTTCATACTCCGCCAATATAATCAGGTGATCCCTAGCAATGATTTTATCTCCGCCAAATTTCCTATTGTGGGCGCGTCTCTGGTTACGAGATTTGGTTTGAATTGTATACAATTTCATTCACACTGGAGTCGAAAATGCCTGTCGGTGCAAACTTCGGGGCCTTACTGTGAACGAACGGCTGGACGTACGATGCTCCGGATGGTCTTAAAAAACTCGCAAGTTCAAGAACTATTTAAAACCGTAAAAATATTCACGTAAAAAAATGGTATAGGCGTTTTGAAAATTTCAACCCCTATTTTGAACCCCTTAGAGATGACTGACAGTAACGTCGAGCTTCGAGGACCAACTAGACCCCGAACGGAACCTATAACCCGAATTTCATCAATTTTTTTTCATGGTAAGTAACTAAGAAAAGTGGCCCGTACGGCGTACGGCGGACAGACAGAAATATTTTTATTGCAGTTTTGGATTCTACATACCTTGAAACGTAAACCATCAAATTTTGAGGGGGGGTAAGAATTTTTTTTTTCTCATGCTCGATTCCAATGGTTCATTATTGAAAATAATAAACCAAAAATTGCTGAGGCACTTCTTGTTGGAAATTGGTTGTAGAAGACGTGGGTGAAGTACTGCGCACCTTATCTGATACACCCTGTAGAATACGAATTATTGGGCCCAGCGCACCACACAGCGTTAAGAAGGGGCTTTCTGTTTCCGATTTCCCAGCGCACTCCGCTACTCGCCGACTGAAATGGGTCTCTGACTCAAGGGCCTCCTGAGACTTCAGCCGCCACAAGTAATTGGATTTGCGAGCGTGGAAATCTGATTTTACGCCCTTCGGACCCGCAAAACCGTTTTTCGAAAAAGGAAGTGGCGTCGGGAGGCGAGAGGAACGATCGCTGTGATGGATTATAGCACACACCGCAAAGCATGCTCTGAGAAACATCCACGGAAAAGCTAAATGTTAGATAACAAAATATATCGCTGTAAAATATTGAAATATAAAATATTGAGAGATCTAATACTTCCACCAGAGAACACTTCTATAAAGGTTCTATTCTCTGAATGGATAACAATTCCCATTATTTGAGCCCTGCTTGCATAATATAATAGTTCCCAGCAAAGCCTGCAGAGAACTGTGCGGTGTTAAACACCACTTTTCAGCAGTTCTATTACTCGATTTAGGGCTTTCCGGGGGGGGGGGGGGGGGGGTTACTGACCACAGAAAACAGTGATCTACGCAGATCTATACAGGTAAATAATTAACAGTTATTATTTACCTGTATTAAAAATTTTGCCTGTATAGATCTGCGTAGATCACTGTTTTCTGTGGTCAGTAACCCCCCCCCCCTCCCCCCGGAAAGCCCTAAATCGAGCAATGGAACTGCTGGGCAGTTACAATTTCATAAATATGCGGCGGATTCAAGAGTTCTATAATTAATAAATTACTTGTTGTTATTCATAGATCATAACGTTTGTTCAAGTCACAAACCGATCAGCCTAGGTAACTATCAGCCTATCAACCAAATAAACTATTATCAAATAATATAACGGAACAAACAACTCGATTTCCTGCGTGGTTATAATAATCAGGTGTTCCCCAGCGATGACATCTGGGCTGGATGTATATACCGTATCATTCGTACTCATGTTGACCTTTTCGGTTCAAACTTCATTCCTTTACTCTTTCAAATGAAGGGCCGGACGGACAATGCTCCGAGTGGTCTCAAAAAAAACTAGATCGAAATATATTCGAAAACGAAAAAAAAAAAACGGACGGTAGACCTACGAACGGTTCTACAGTCAGATCATTTAATAAAGATTAACGTTTGTTTCGCCTAAATTTCCGTAATTATTTTTATAGTTTTTTGACGCTCGCAACCACCGTAGTTATCGCACCTTTGGTTACTATGACTACCTGATCGGATGTTTTATTGATTTTATAATTTTATAATTTGAATTTTATAATTTGGTCTCACCTTCGCGACCGATCGTCACGTTTAGAAGTTCCGCGATCGATTTTCACGTGCGTCACGTCACGATATAATAAAGAGACGAGATTAACATAATTATTTTGTTATGCCAGCTGTAGGAGCAACTCAGCTGATCCGGGGCCTGGGGAGTGTCAAGTTAAAGTCGTAAGGTGCCCACATACAAAATTACAGCTTAGAGGTGTGACGATACCGATCTTTATCGGAACCGTTCCCCCCTGTTCCAGCTCCACGACTGGAACAGTTCCAAATTACCAGTCCTGTTCCGCTTACCGATCCGTAGTGTGGGGGGGGGGGGGGGATATAACAAGGTATTCTTTCTAATGCTCTCCTCCTGCTCCTGCCTAGGGTTCATTCGACTTTGGACTTTTCGGACTTCTTTCCTTGGGTATTTACCCAATTGGGTATTTCCAGGAATATTCGTAAATACCCAATGAAAGAAGTCCGAAAAGTCCAAAGTCGAATGAACCCTAAATCCTGGAAAAGACGCTCAAATTCGGACTCAGGGTCAAAGGTGGAGGGAGAAAGAGGAGGCAGCTTATCATTTTTTGGTTTATTATTTTCAATAATGAACCATTGGAATCGAGCATGAAAAAAAAATTCTTACCCCCCCTCAAAATTTGATGGTTTACGTTTCAAGGTATGTAGAATCCAAAACTGCAATAAAAATATTTCTGTCTGTCCGCCGTACGCCGTACGGGCCACTTTTCTTAGTTACCATGAAAAAAAATTGATGAAATTCGGGTTATAGGTTCCGTTCGGCGTCTAGTTGGTCCTCGAAGCTCGACGTTACTGTGAGTCATCTCTAAGGGGTTCAAAATAGGGGTTGAAATTTTCAAAACGCCTATACCATTTTTTTACGTAAATATTTTTACGGTTTTAAATAGTTCTTGAACTTGCGAGTTTTTTAAGACCATCCGGAGCATCGTACGTCCAGCCGTTCGTTCACAGTAAGGCCCCGAAGTTTGCACCGACAGGCATTTTCGACTCCAGTGTCAATGGTTTGAATACAATTCAAACCAAATCTCGTAACCAGAGACGCGCCCACAATAGGAAATTTGGCGGAGATAAAATCATTGCTAGGGATCACCTGATTATATTGGCGGAGTATGAAGTCGAGTTGGTTGTTCTGTGATATTATTTAATTTGAAAAATGATGGCTCTTTTGGAGTTTGTTGGTAGGTAGTGAAACTTGAACAAACGTTGAAGTATTATTGATGGGTAAATTATTACTAAGGTAAATCATTACTCAACGGTAAATTATTACACAACGGTTCATTATACCATCTACGTAGAAGGGGCTAAAGTTTGTTGGTAGGTACTTTTGCAACTTTTTTCACTCCTCATCAACAATTTCTTTTCAGAACTTCATTATGTGTGTTTCTTTTTGTTAGGTACTGTTTGTCATCGGCAGAATTATTTTAGCAACATTTAACTCGTGATTTAGGTAGGTACCTAGTAACGAGTACGGGGTTAGGTACTAACCTACGGAGGCTCTGCGATCTACATAATATATGTATAGAATAGTACATATCATATTATATAGACGGGTTATTTATACTTAGAGCTGTGATCTGTAACAGAACAGTTTTATTTCTAATTCTTTCCGATGTCTTTTATATTTTATGGAATCTGTTTACTAGTTTTGACCAATTAAGGAACCCAATAGGTAGGGATTTCAACCTGCTTAAAATACTTAAGGAGAAAAAGAGTATTAGGCATCACTTTCATAGTAAGAAGAAAAGTGAAGTCTGGTAAATTCAAACAAAATCCCTGGAGCCATTTAAGAGAAGGGTGTAAAAGAAAAAAAAGAGTAACGTGAGAAAAGGTGAAAAACAGAAGATAGCCCGTGCGGCGTTTCCTTTTCGATTCCCGTGCTTCAAACCCCACATGGAGTCCTGACAGGTCTTGGCAAAATCCCTCAAGTTCAAAACGAACTCCGGAGTTTTGTGTGAATAACCGCACTCCCGGCCCTTCAAATTACTTTCACGTTGAGCTTCCTTCCTCTTTCACCTCAACAGAACCGCTAATTAGCTATCACCAAATTACTGAGAAACACAAAGCGAGGATCTCAAACCCTCTTCTGCCTCCTTCTGTGGTCTCATAATCGAATCCATATAAGAGGAAACGCGCGGTAGTTGCTTTTTTTCCGGGAGAGTTAGTCAATTTGGAACCAACTTGGTCACAACAAAAAACCTTTAATGAATAACATAATCACGAGAAGAAACCCGGAGAATAGATTCAGCTCATTCTCATTTGCTGCAAATTTCGAAGCACTGTCGAAGTTAGTTGTAGACGACAACTCGACAAGATGGCATTTTGCTGGGACTGACCAACATTGTACTTGCTGGTAGGTGGTAGGTACAGTTGGGTTTTCAGTATCTTCCATGTTTTAGTTAGTATCATGAGGGCTTCAAACTCCCAAACTCTTCATGCACATTGCATATAATGTGCAGTGGGCAAAAGGCAAGGTGCAAACTTTGTAACAAACCTCATTTAATTTGAGTCCTGAGCAGAGTTGTGCATTTAAACCGTGAGAAATCAACGATTTCGAAACAGTTGCTTTCGAAATCCCATGACCTGGGCAAAGCAGGATATGTCCATGGGCATTTCATTCAGGCATGGGACTGGTTCATTTTAAAAGGGTTTTAGGTTAAAATATTTTGTATTTTCATCATCGAAGTCTGGAATCCATTGGGTTCGCTGAGAAAACATCTAATTGAACCTTTACGTTTTAAAGACTTGAAGCTGAATTTGCACGTTAGTGACGATTATTGCGGGCATGGAAAAAAAAGTTTGCCAAGTTGGGTGGGCAGTATAGCTTCCTTGCTTGTTGTAAAATGGACGTATAGAATCAGTTGGTAAATAGGTTGGACAACGGACAAAAAGGATTTTTCGTTTGTGCATGCCACCTGCCGAAGTTACACCGGACGAAAGTTACAGTCTGATCTTGGTGGAATGCATTTGAGACCATCCAACACCTCATCTCTATCCATCTTCCAAATTTCACCGCTTTACGACGATTTGAAGGGTAGTTACGGGCGCTACGAGGATCTGACGCTTGCGCATGCGCATGCGAAACTTACGGTACGATTTCAGTGATTTTTATGTGGGATCAACTGCAATCCAACCCGCGTGAACCATCAAAATTCCAGCCAGCTCTCTACGCCTATTTTTTGCCTAGTCAAAAGCGTCACAAGGAAATGGTCAGCTTATAATGTTCGCGCATGCACAGTCGAAAGTTACCGTACGATTCCAATTAAATTCATGTTGAACTATAAAAGTACTATTCCTGATCGATCCTCCAAGTTTGAACTCACTTCAACGGTATTTAAGGTAGTTGCGGGCGCTTCAAGTATTTCATGTTTGCGCGTGCGCAGACGAAAGTTACAGTACTTTTTCAATGATTTTGGTATGGGACCATGTGTGACCCAACCCCCAACTACTCTCCAAATTTTAGCCCATTTGGACCATTATTTCGGGTAGTTATGGGCGTTACAAGGAATTGATCACGGACAGACAGACAGACAGACAAGGAATTGACGGACAGACAGGCAGACATACACGGAAGCAAAAATGTTCCTTGATGTCTGAAACGCAAAATGGAAGTGGAACTTTTCATTTCGGAAGACGTACTTTTTTTTAAAATCAATCACGAATTCAAGGTTTCTCTACCTCCGGGTAGAACCAAAAGGAAAGGATTACCTGTGCATATCTGCGAATATACCATTTTTGATGTTCCACTGTCTTCCTTTAAAAATGTACCGCGACAACTTCTGCACTTGTGAAAAGGGTGGTGGGGGGGGGGGGGGGGGGCAACACACGAAGAAAAGGAACTGAGATCGGTGGTGTAGTGCTCCAAAATCTTTGTTGGAATTTGAATCATCGCGCTAAAACCACGAAAATTTTGATCGTCCTATTGGTTTATTATTTTCAATAATGAACCATTGGAATCGAGCATGAAAAAAAATTCTTACCCCCCCTCAAAATTTGATGGTTTAGGTACGTTTCAAGGTATGTAGAATCCAAAACTGCAATAAAAATATTTCTGTCTGTCCGCCGTACGCCGTACGGGCCACTTTTCTTAGTTACCATGAAAAAAATTGATGAAATTTGGGTTATAGGTTCCGTTTGGCGTCTAGTTGGTCCTCGAAGCTCGACGTTACTGTCAGTCATCTCTAAGGGGTTCAAAATAGGGGTTGAAATTTTCAAAACGCCTATACCTTTTTTTACGTGAATCTTTTTACGGTTTTAAATAGTTCTTGAACTTACGAGTTTTTTAAGACCACCCGGAGCATCGTACGTCCAGCCGTTCGTTCACAGTAAGGCCCCGAAGTTTGCACCGACAGGCATTTTTGACTCCAGTGTGAATGAAATTGTATACATTCAAACCAAATCTCGTTACCAGGGACGCGCCGACGATAGGAAATTTGCCGGAGATAAAATCATTGCTTGGGGCCACCTGATTATATTGGCGGAGTATGAAGTCGAGTTGGTTGTTCTGTGATATTATTTCATTTGAAAAACGCTGCAAATCCCTGCACAACGGTTTATTATTTTGTATAGAATACCCTTCTGTTACAGATCACAGCTCTATGTATAGATAACCCGTCTATATAATATGATATGCACTATTCTACACATATTATGTAGATCGCAGACCCTCCGTAGGTTAGTACCTAACCCCGTACTCGTTACTAGGTACCTACCTAAATCACGAGTTAAATGTTGCTAAAATAATTCTGCCGATGACAAACAGTACCTAACAAAAAGAAACACACATAATGAAGTTCTGAAAAGAAAATGTTGATGAGGAGTGAAAAAAGTTGCAAAAGTACCTACCAACAAACTCCAGCCCCTTCTACGTAGATGGTATAATGAACCGTTGTGTAATAATTTACCGTTGAGTAATGATTTACCGTAGTAATAATTTACCCATCAATAATACTTCAACGTTTGTTCAAGTTTCACTACCTACCAACAAACTCCAATAGAGCCATCATTTTTCAAATTAAATAATACCACAGAACAACCAACTCGACTTCATACTCCGCCAATATAATCAGGTGATCCCTACCAATGATTGGCCGTATTCACAAATTCCTATTGTGGGCGCGTCTCTGGTTACGAGATTTGGTTTGGATTGTATACAATTTCATTCACACTGGAGTCGAAAATGCCTGTCGGTGCAAACTTCGGGGCCTTACTGTGAACGAACGGCTGGACGTACGATGCTCCGGATGGTCTTAAAAAACTCGCAAGTTCAAGAACTATTTAAAACCGTAAAAATATTTACGTAAAAAAATGGTATAGGCGTTTTGAAAATTTCAACCCCTATTTTGAACCCCTTAGAGATGACTCACAGTAACGTCGAGCTTCGAGGACCAACTAGACGCCGAACGGAACCTATAACCCGAATTTCATCAATTTTTTTTCATGGTAACTAAGAAAAGTGGCCCGTACGGCGTACGGCGTACGGCGTACGGCGGACAGACAGAAATATTTTTATTGCAGTTTTGGATTCTACATACCTTGAAACGTAAACCATCAAATTTTGAGGGGGGGTAAGAATTTTTTTTTTCATGCTCGATTCCAATGGTTCATTATTGAAAATAATAAACCAAAATGATGGCTCTTTTGGAGTTTGTTGATAGGTAGTGAAACTTGAACAAACGTTGGGTAAATTATTACTACACGATGGTAAATCATTACTCAACGGTAAATTATTACACAACGGTTCATTATACCATCTACGTAGGAGGGGCTGGAGTTTGTTGGTAGGTAGGTACCTACTTTTGCAACTTTTTGACATTTTATGTCTTTACTTTGCTACATAAACTCGAAAATGAAACGCGGGACATGTAACGGAGAAGCGTCACGAAAATATTTCTGATGATTTTCGCTTACAACCGATTCGTTGCTACGGAACTTTATCTTCGCCAGTTATCATCGTACAAAAATCGTTCACCACTCGTTGGATAGCTCTCGATTTACCTAACCATACTACGTTAACCACTGCGGAGTGCGGGGCCGACAATCTGCGGTATGAGCGTGATTGTTTAAATGAATGCGTATGAACTTCTCCGGTTATCATCATATACAAATCGTTCACCACTCGTTGGAAAGCTCTCGATTTACCATTCGTTGGAAATCTTGACCAAAACAATTAAGTACGAAGTACGTGGTGTGGGTGCGGGAGGGGGCGCAAAGACATAAAATGTGGTTGCGTACTTGTACGAAAGCTGTACCCACCGTTTGTGTTTTTACAGATTATCTTTGATTTTTCAAATTATCTTTGATAATTGGTAGTGACATATAATCGTCTTGATCCACGTGTTGATACTACGTCCAGAGTTATTATACAAATTGATGGTGATTTCAGACGATTTCGCAGGTTTTTGACTCATAAAAAATCAATTTTGGGAGCTGAACATCTGGTACAACCTCAATTTTCCACTCCTTGGTCAAAATCGACTTCATATTCGATCTTCTCGTCCCCGAAAACATGGAAAACGATACCTCAAAAGCTCATGTTACTAACATGTTACTAAAACACAAAACGCTGCAAAGTCCTTGTCACATGGGTTTATTATTCCATTGGACATACCTACAGAGATGTTGGCTGTTTATTTATTGTTTCTTTCATATAAAATAATTGAAATAGCTATCTCTGGTGGTTTCCACCAATTTTGGCCACCAAAACACGAATAAAGTACGCTTTTTTTTCTTTTTTTTTAATAAATAAATTATCTCTGATCATTGATAGTACGTTTAATCGTCTTGATCCACCTGTTGACACTTTTTCCAGAGTTATTCTACAAATTGATGGTGATTTCAGACGATTTCCCAGGTTTTTGACTCATAAAAAATCAATTTCGGGAGCTGAACATCTGGCAGAACCTCAATTTTCTATTCTTTGGTCAAAATCGACTTCATATTCGGTCTTCTCGTCCCCAAAAACATGAAAAACGATACCTTAACAGCTCATGTTACCAACATGTTGCTAAAACGCAAAAAGTACTTATTTTTACACCCATTTTCACCTATAACACCCCTGAGTATATTCCGATCGAGCTGAAAAGTTTCGGGACACAACTAGGGCCCAAATGGAGCATGTGTGCGAAAGAACGACTTTTTTAGACCGAAAATGAAGCCGGTACACGTGATACGGCGTACGGCGTACGGCGGACGGACATTGCATTTTTGGAATTTCACTCCTCATCAACAATTTCTTTTCAGAACTTCATTATGTGTGTTTCTTTTTGTTAGGTACTGTTTGTCATCGGCAGAATTATTTTAGCAACATTTAACTCGTGATTTAGGTAGGTACCTAGTACCTAACGAGTACGGGGTTAGGTACTAACCTACGGAGGGTCTGCGATCTACATAATATGTATAGAATAGTACATATTATTATATAGACGGGTTATCTATACAGAGAGCTGTGATCTGTAACAGAAGGGTATTCTGTACAAAATAATAAACCGTTGTGCAGGGATTTGCAGCGTTTTTGCTATTCGGTCCAGACTGCGATAAACCCAAAACTGGGAATCCTGCTAAGGTTTATCAATATTTTATCGTTTTAGGTAGGTTGTCACGCCGGCGCTCGGATGTAGTTCAATTCCGTTCTTTGTTTTGTGCTGGGCGAGTATTTTTCCTGAAAAAAAAAGAAGAATATTTCTCTGGCTTTTTTAAAATTATTTTCTGGTGTTTGGCGATTATTCGAGAAATTTTAAAACAACAGTGAGAAAACTCTACAACATGTACCTCTGGACTCCCCTATATTTTTGTGGTCGGTGGGAACGACTCAGCTACTACAGAAGAGCCAGAAATCCTCGAGAAAACCCTCACTCGAGTTTCTTAGCCGGCAAACAAGGGTAAAATGAAGTAGGAAATGCGGCATTGGGGCGGGCGCTCCCAGTTCTTGAGGGGATAATCTTGGACGAACTCGACAAGGAGAATCCTAAGGCGCTTTTCAGAACCTTGGCCCATACACTGGCTTCTCTACTCCTCTTATCCCCTCACTCCCTTATCACTTCTTAGTGTAAACAAAACCCGGCCTGAAGCCTTCTTTATAACTATTCCTGGCAACTCAGACGGTATTTCGAAGCTCTTCAAACTGTGAGAGTAAACCGAGGAGACTTACGCGGACTCTTGTGGAGTCCTTCGTTCTTCTACAAAATTCAATCGATAACTAACCTACCTACGATGTATAATATAGAGAAGTGGGTGGTTTCCAGGGGGAAAGTTGATTTTGTTCATTTAGGTGCCTGGCGGGTTTTATACTAATTCTGTAAACTTCGATAATTTTGGTATTCTCATTTTCCCAGAGTAGGTGCCTCACTATAATTATTTATAGTGAGCTCACTATAATTTAAGGCGAACTTTGATACAGAGTTGCTCCAACCTCAAGTAGACTAGCCTGTCTACTAGCCTGTTTTCTGTTCGCTAGTGTGGTTGAGGTTGGAGCAGCTCTGAACAACAAAATGGACTACTCTTGTATCAAAGTTCACCTTATATTAGTGAGGCACGAAACTGGAAATGCACATTTCTCTCATGCAACCATGGAACTAACTAAAATACAACATCCATCAAATATATGCCAGAAAATATGCGAGAGTGGCGGCCATAATAATTATCATGGAGCAAATATAACATTGACAGGTTGCCAATCATGGAACTCAACTAGGTTCCATGTCGACATAGAAAAATTATACAGTCATTTCAACACAAATAAAACCTGGACCACTCTTTCGACAGTCTGTCAGTAGATGTTTGTGGACACAATAGATTGAATTATTGTGTAAGCCAGCGTGGCTTCTTCGTACACCGTTTTACTCCTGATCAAAACCCTGCTATAGTTCGTATCGTCGGTTTTTTCTGTTATGAAATTGCGATAAAGGTCATCGAAGAGGGTTATCTCTTAGTTAATGCTTTTATTTTCCTCAATTCGAACAATGGTATAGCTTATCCGAAGTATCCGATAGTTTGGATAAAGGTCCACTACTTACGTACACTGTATAATTATATCCAATCCTATGTTCATAGATTTGGCACGCGTATTATCTAATACTTGTTGACACATCATCATTCTAACAGCATAGTTGTTGTTTGCCATAGGTTGCAAATTCCACTAGGATGTGGAATAGTTAATGACCAGGATGTGGAATAATTAATGACCAGGCCACTTCCGCTGCAACCTTATCCAGCGTAGTTCGAATAAGTTCAATCCTTCATGCCTTCAACATTCAATTTGAAAATAAAAAATTGTTCGAATGATTGTTTTGGGAATTACCTACCTACATAGACAATTATACCAAAAACGTGGATTTTTGGAAGATTATTGCTTTATATAGGGTACATTCGGAGTCACCTGAAATTTCTCGTAGAAACCACCTGAAATCAGAATTTTTCCAAATCGGGACCGTTTCCACGTAATTCTCTCAGACGTTGGCGGTAACTGCTGGGTGTTCCGGCAAGTTGCCTATTGGAAAATAAGGATCTTTCGACACCCTCGGCTTTTCTCTCTCTCACTCTCTCTCTCTCTCACTCTCTCTCTCTCTCTCTCTCTCCCCCTCCCCCCCCCCCCCCATTATCAACACATCTCGACCCTTTCGCTCAGACGCGATACCTCCCCCAACGTTGAAAGGAGTTTCTATTGACTGTTCCTGATCAGGAGAAGCTTCGGTCACGGGGTCCTAAAGGGCGCTGGAGGGCTAACAGAAAAAGGAACTGGGGGAGGTTTGAAATGAGGAAGAGAAAGTGGTGAACCGGGTGGGTATACTCTTTTCTTTCTTATAAAGAGCACTAGAGAACCAATCGCGGGTTTTCTTCTCAACGCAAGAAACGATTCAGTAAAAGCTAGCGGGTTCTCACTTTATTGTTCTTCAATGAACTTTTGCATACCCAAGTTGTATGCGCAATGTTCCCATCGAACGGTGTAAATAGGACCTACATTCATGTTCTCTGTTACCTGCCTTCATCGTTATCCCTCATCCTTTATTTTTGGAGCGAATTCCACAACTGGTATCACCATAAATAGACTGATGGATTTCGCTCATTTCGATCTAGTAATCTAGCTACTGGCTCACACGATGGTTCCTTACTAACCTCGGAGCAGTAAATGATTGGCAGTATAAACTGCTGTAGTTGCTCTAAGTGGAACTTACATCTGATGACGATGGCTGTTCGCCTACTTCGGATCAGAAGAATTTGAGTTAGGGATTGATTCGGACAATGGGGAATGCGCATGGGTCAGAAAAGTGGTTTATATTATTTTTTGGTTTATTATTCTGTGAATAATAGGTACACCTATGTATTCGCTCAGCAAAAAATTTTTATAACACC
>OX940978.1:1740226-1880778 GCA_954871275.1 Leptopterna dolabrata | reverse complement strand
AGGTGGAGGAGTATTTTGAGTTCTGTTTCCCACTTGAACCAGTGAAATTGAGTCAATGAGATGATGTGAAGGTGGCGGCAAACCCCTCTGCTGATGTCATTGCTTCTCCCGAGAAACTCTGCTTGCTTTGGAGGCTAGCTGCGGTCAGTTTGGGTGGTAAAAGAACCTGCAAAGCCGAAATGAGGAAACACTCCAAAGTACAGAAAAACATAACTCGTTTTGTGAATGATTCTAAATTAGTAAGAGCGGAAAATAAACCTAGAGCAGTATGGCACCTGCCAGCTGTAGCCGAAGGTCCTAGGTACAGTCGACTGAGATTGCCCTTAAACTTGGAGAGGTTAGCGACCCTGAGCTACTAATTGAGGCCTTCTCAAGCCACTTCCAGCTTATTTTCTTCTCTATACCTCAGCCCACATTTGGTGATATTATGAGGCATGTCCAGACTCGAATGTTTAGGTTCCATCTAGGCGTTCTATTTCGCAAACAAGCTGGTCGTTTTCAAGTCTACCATGAATGTACTGGCACCGGTGATATGCCGCATCTTTAATGCCTCGTTTGAGGAGGGCAATGTTCCTATGCAGTTGAAGTCGCCCATTATCATACTCGTCCTGAAGAAAGGTGACAAACAAAGCATTAGCAATTATCGGCCTATCAGTCTTATAAGCTTCATTGCTAAAATTCTTGAGAGGCTGATCAGTATGACCGCCTCCTGAGATTTCATTTTAATTCTTCATCAAGGAGCAGCTCGGTTTCCTCAACGGAAGATCAACCGATACTGCTATACAGGCACTTACTTATTTCGTTTCTGGCGAGGTTGATCGGGGCAATACGGTGATGGGTCGCTGCATAGACCTCTAAAAGGCTTTTGATCTTACTTCGCGTAAGCTCATTCTGATGAAGTTGGAAGCTATTGGGATCCATCGGAGTACTCTGAGATGGTTTGAATCCTACCTCGAGAGTAGACCAAATCAAGTTGTATTGGAGGGTGGCTTGGGGCTCATTCCTCTGCTGTTGGATTTGCCACTAGGGGAGTGCCCCAAGGGAGCTTGATGGGACCGTTACTCTGCCTTCGGCCGCCAATTCAAGGGTGCTCAGATTCTGAACGCTGGTGGGTGATCCAGTGAACGACTGCATCAGCAAGATTAAGTGGATATATCTTGAGTTTAAGAACTGGTTGCTTGTAAATGGTTTGCCGCTGAATGGAAGTAAAATCAAGTGTCTTCTGTTGTCGCCTAGACCTGCCATTGTTCAGACTTCGATATTTTCCTTGGTGCTTGGTTTTGTGGACCACACGTCATTCCTGGGTGTAACTGTTGACCATGGCCTGAATTTTTCATCAGCACGCTTTGGAACTCGTTGCCAAGCTAAGTAGCACCATATTTTGTATCCGTTTGCTTCGAGCTGGGGCTTCCAGGTAGACTGCTAGATTTGCGTACTTTGGCCTGTTCCTCTCCAGAGCGAGGTATGACATTTTATTTTGGGCCAGTGACCGCAGCATGAATGATTTGTTCAAATAATGCTCGCTTGTTGTGCGGAAGCGAATGTTGCATGTCGTTGTTGGAGCTCCCTCAAACTCATGGTGCAGGGGTCGCTTCAGGAAGGAAAGACTCCTCACCCTTCCATCAGTCTGTGTCATGGGGGTTCTGTTATTTGTGAAGAATAACAGAGAAAATTTGAGAATGAGCTCAATCAGCTTTCAGTCATTCTTACTCGACCCGAAATGGCAAAACAAATCATGCGGGCCCCACCACACCGACTGCAACTTGAGATATAATGCGTCGCGCTTGGTGCTACATCTACAAACCGTGGCTTGCTCGTTGCCCATGTTTAGACGACATCTTAGGAATTACTTGATTGAGCGAAAACTATACTATATTAAAGAGTTTTATAACTCCTAATATGGGGGAAATGTTTTAATCGGCTAGGTAAATTATTAATTTATTGTATGTTTGAAACATTAGTTGACGAATGCCCCTACTTGTATTGCTATGAGTGCTATTGGAAAAATAAACATTATTATTATTATTATTATTATTATTATTGAAGCCCAACTTAATGCTAAGGTGGAGCTGCACATGCTGTCCTGCCGGCCTTTGGCTAAAAAGGGTGACCTCGCCAAGAGCAAGAAAAGTGAATTCAGTCTGGAAGACATAATCTATTATAGTTAGGCAAAAAATATATAAAGGCGAACACATACTTCACCTGGCACCAGCAAAACGTAAATGGTATGGCATGGGAAGTAATGCTGTGCAACAAATTATGGAGACGAACTGGAGTGGACTGGGATTTTTTGAACCCAGCTTTTACCCTTCAGTCCCGTAGTTGAAGAAAGCCTGAAGAAGGACGCCATCTTCGTCCGAAAGAGCTCTCTATGCAAGACGTGAACTGCTTTTTCCTCAGCCTAAACCTAATAACCCAACGCAGGAAACTGTGAACATACATATTATATGTATGTTCATATTTCATATGAATTGTTCATATTACATGAACAATTCATGTAATATTTTTTGCTTTGTACCTATGGGAGCACACCTGCGAGGTTTTTCTTAGAGATTTTATTTGACTTTGACAGTGACCTAAAAATTCCAGGCTGAACCAAGCGACCCATGGATTACGCTACTCCCAATGCGTAATTTCCCTTGTAATCCTTACACCATGGCAAATTAATAAGTGAATCAGGTCGAGTCTGATTTCAGCTTCTTTCATCGCCCACGATTTCTCATTGATCGTTTACTTCGCAAATTTATCCTCGCGGTACATCAGTTACTTTCACCCACTTGTTAGATTTGGCGTTTCTGATGTCAATTAATGATGAAATCGACCCACCTTCAGCAACTGCTTTTACTGGCGGAGACTTAGCTCAAACTCCGAGTTGTTCTCTAGAAAGCCTCTGCCGTTGAGTGTGTTTGAGAAAACACTGGGAATCGTTTTACCGAGGAGCAAACCCTCCTTTGATGAGGCATTCAATATTGATCCTGGAAGCCAATTTAGATGATCAAGTTGCACGAAGTGGCCCTCGCCCTAACTGAAAATTTATTGGCTCTCGTAAGAAACAAGCCCTTTACTTTCGCTGTGATGACACATCAACTTTATGTCTTCAATTAATGTTTGTTCTGAGTTATGGAAGTGTTCCTGATGACTGCTTCTTTGGTTCTCTGAGGGGGGAAGTAGTCAATGTTGGTTCTTGTGATGGAACAGACAGTCATGAGAAGGAAAACAACTCTGCAACACAACGGTTTATTATTTACCTGTATAGATCTGCCCCTTCTGCGTAGATCACTGTTTTCTGTGGTCAGTACCTATCCTCTCTCTCTCCCCCCCCCCCCCCCCCCCCCCCCCCCCCATGAAAGCCCTAAATCGAGTACTGGAGCCGGCCCAGGAATTACCGTTTCATAAAAATGCGCGGGATTCAATCATTCAATAGTTAATCATTTGTTATTATTCATGAAGCGTACTGTTGTGTAATAAACCGCGGTGTAATAATTTACCTATACATATGCCCCTTCTGCGAAGATCACTGTTTCTTTGGTCATCAATACCTACCATCATGTTCCACCCCAGGAAAGCCCCAATCGATTAATGGAGCCGGCCCGGGAATGACAGTTTCCTAAAAATGGGCGGAATTCAATACTTCAGTCATTAATTATTCGTTGTTGTTATAACGTTTGTTCAAGTTGCAGAAGTACCTATCAACAAAAGCCAAAAGAGCCATCATATCTCAAATGAAATAATATCACAGAACAACCAACTCGAACAGCCATCCGTGGTTATAATCAGGTGCTCCCTAGTGATGACATCTGGGCCGGATTCAGACCGTTTCATTCACGATCATGTTGACGAAGCTTTTCGGTGCAAAAGAACGACTGGACGTACAATTCTCCGGGTGGTCTCAAGAAGTGCTTTAGTTCAATTTAAAAACTTGAAAAAAACCATACCTTCTATTGAACGTTTTTGAGCTACGCCGTTCTGAAAATGTCAACCGGAAAATTTCACACCTACAGTGTGTACCAGTAGGTACACACCTACATTTAGAAATGACAGGTCTACCTGTCGCAGGTCCACCTGCCATCCACCACGAAATGCAAGAGGATCCACACCTACTACAGTCTGCCGTTCGTCAGTTGGTTCAAAATGTCGGAAGATGACGCAATTGCTGAGGTTGGTTTCTTATTTGCTATGGATTCAAAACGAAACGTAAACCGCGAAGTGTTTGGTGTAAAGACTGGTTAAAAAAGAGAACAATGTTTTCACATGTGAACTTACTAAACGAACTGCGTTTTGCTCCAAAAGATTGGCATAATTATTTAAGGATGGATGAAAAAACTTATTTATTTCTCCTTGGAAAAGTTACGCCATTGATTGAGAAAAAAGACACCGTTTTGAGGGCATCAATTTCTGCTCATGAAAGGTTGACCGCAAGCCTGAGGTACCTTGCAACTGGACGGTCGTACGCTGATATGAAATTTTCAACAGTAATCTCACCTCAAGCTCACTGCAAAATTATACCTGAAACGTGCCGTGCAATTTACAAAGTCCTACATGAAGAATTCTTGAAGGTTGGTGGAAATTTAGACAAGTAAACAGTACGTACGTAAAATACTTTATTATGACACACACAGAAATTTATCACGCAAATGAAAATTGACAGAAGCACCTCTCTCGACACAACCTTTTGGAATACTGACAGGCGGACGTGGATTCATACACACTGGCAGGTAGACTGGTGGTGGAATCCTGTACCTGCCGAATTTTCGGAAGGGTGGCAGGTCACCTGTCAGTCACGAAAACTGACAGTTATTGTTCATCTACATCTACAAGTTGACCTGACAGGTGACCTGCGACAGGTAGACCTGTCATTTATACCTGTAGGTGTGTACCCCGCTTTAGAGATGACTGAAAGTAACGCCCAGCTTCGAGGACCGACTAGACCCCGAACTGAAGCTACAAACCAGATTTCATTAATTTTGGTTCATGGTAAACTAAGAAAAGTGCGAAGTACGGCGTACAGCGGACGGACAGAAATTGTTTTATTGCATTTTCGGATTCTACGTACCTTGAAAGGAAACCATCAAATTTTGAGGGGGGTTAAAATTTTTTTTCATGCTCGATTCCAAAGTTCATTATTGAAAATAATAAACCAAAATTTCTGTCCGTCCGCCGTACTTCGCACTTTTTTTAGTTACCGTGAACCAAAATTAATGAAATTGGGGTTTTGAGTGCCATTTGGGGTCTAGTTGGTCCTCGAGGCTCGGCGTTACTGTCATTCATCTCTAAGGGGTGAAAAATAGGGGTTGAAATCTCCAGGACGCCGTTATCTCGGATTTTTTACGTTTTTAAATAGTTCTCGATCTCGGTAGTTTTTTGAGACCACCCGGAGCTTTGTTCGTTATGATAATCTCTATAATAAAGGTTCATTATTGAAAATAATAAACCAATAAGGAATCGACACATCACTTGAAAGATGGAGTCTCTAGATCTAGAGCATTCTCGAGCTACCGAATAAACAATAGCAAACTAATAGTATCGTTCCAGAAAGATGATATTATATAAATAATTATGAAGGGGTCTACCTCATTGTCCTGCCTACTTCCGTTTAATAAAAGGAGGAAACAAATATCCGCGTATAAATTATACTTCCGCAGTGTTCTTTTCGACATACTTCGTTATACCAAATTACTACGCGACTGTTTCATGAAGATGACGGTATGGCATGCGCGATAACCTTGACATCTGATCGATCGGAGTGTCCTCATGTTTGAAGGGAATCACGTATGGGGTTACAGCGGACCTCAGTTACGATTGGAATGAAAATAAATCGACTGGAGACCATCTGCTGGCCGCCCTCCTGCTCTACAATAATCTTTATCGAACGATTCGTTCGAGACATATTGGCGTTCGAGAGATATTGGGATGTTCTTATGCATACTGTGATGAATTTAAAATTCTCATCACGGTGGCGTGGAAGGTGAGTGAGTGAATTTAGGTAAGGAGAGAGTTTACGTGATAGAAACAACGGTTGGGGTGGTCCGCAGGTAGGTAGGCGGAGTTGGTGGGGCGGGTTGAGTTTGATGCGCGCGCAGCTGCTGGGGATCGACCTCTGCGCTGGCGGGGAGGGGATGCGTTGCGGCGCTCGGGTGAGCGCTGGCGGCGGCGGTCGGCGGACGAGTCGCGTCGGCGATCCGCCGAAAGTGGTCGACGGCCGTCGAGGGAGGGTGCTCGGCCGCGGTCCCGGGATTTTGTGCGGTCCCGGAAAGGCGGGGGGTGGCGCGGCGTACGCACCTCACTGACGGCGGCCGCAGCGGCCAAGTCGTGCACGGTGTCCGCGAGGCGCAGGAGGGGCTCGTCGGGACCGTCGAGATGGCTGGCCAGGGCCATCTGGATGGGGTGGGGAAGGGCACGTAACCAGAACGTGCGTGCGATGTCGGCTGTCATAATCCCCTGCAGCTGGTGTCGCAGCCGCCGGTAGAGGTGGGAGGGCTTCTGGTCGCCGAGGTGTTGAGGTTGGGAGAGGGCGGCGACTCGGGCGATTTTCGACGGCTGGTAGGTGTTGATGAGGCGGCTGCGGAGGTCGTCGTACGCAGCGGCGGCGTCGGGGGAGATATCAGAGGTCTGCAGCAGGATCTCGTAGGGCAGTAACGAAATGATCCGGGAATATCGAGTTTTCTGGCTGCGGATGTTGGCGGCCGAAAACGCTGCGTCTACTTGGAAAAACCAAAGCGCCGGGTCGTGCGTGTAGAAGGGGGGCAGCGACAGAGGGAACGCAGCGGACGCCGTCATGACGTTGGCGGCGGCTGCGGCCGTAGCGGCGGCGGCGGCGGCGGCGGTGTCCGATGACGCAGAGGTCGGTGGGGAGAGCGTGGAGAAAGGGTTGTCGGCCAATGCGTCGGATGTCGCAGCGGCGGGCGGCTGCAGTGTGGCTGGTCGCAGGAGCGGCGGCGTCGGTGAGTTCGGGTCCATTTCTGTAATTAAAATTCAAAAATTTGACGTGGTTTTGAATTTTGAAATTCGCAATCGGCGGGAGCGGTGGTGCGTTGAGTTGAGAGTTGAGCGGTGAGGGTTGGGCCAAGAATTGCGAATTTATGCTGACTGGTTGAAATTTTGAATTTAAAATTTGGGACACCGAACTATTTGACTGGGGCGACACATGAGGTGGGAAGGTGGGAAGGAAGAAGGTTGAGTGAACGTCGGGTTCACCACTGTGATGAATTTAAAATTCTCATCACGGTGGCGTGGAAGGTGAGTGAGTGAATTTAGGTAAGGAGAGAGAAGGAGGAAAAATCGCAGGCGGCTGTAGTCAACCGAACATCTACGACTTTTGGAGGAGAGAGAGGTGGTGTGGAAAGAAGGTGAGGAAAAGTCGCAGGCGGCTGTAGTCAACCGAACATCTACGACTTTGGAGGAGAGAGAGGTGGATGAGGGAATTTCACCTAGGCGGCTGTAGTCAACCGTTCATCTAGGTGAAGGAGAGGAAAGGAGAGGTCCCTTGTCTAGGCGGCTGTATTCAACCGATCATCTAGACAAGGAGGAGGAGAGAGGAGAGAGGAGGTGAAATTCCCAGGCGGCTGTATTCAACCGATCATCTGGGAGGTAAGGTAAGAGAGAGAAGAGAGAGCTGGTTAGAGGAAGTGTCGAATGAAGCTTGAGCGCCAGGATCCGGGGTTTTATAGTACTTGGGGGCCTCTCCCTCCAGCTCCTTGCTGGGAGCTGGTAGTGGGGCCCCAGGTTGAGTAACCCTGGGTTCTGTCGCCTGTCCCCACTCATATCTTTATTTACGGAGCTTTAGTTTGGCGTTTGGATATTGGTGAGAACTTAATATGATAGGAGTGTTCCCGGGAGGGACTCACGACACATACTAACATGCATTATTAATTCATCGAATTTCGGTATCTCCCTTTTGTGGTAAGCCATCTTGTAATGTGGGATGAACACAAAATAAATGCACCTTTTGCTTACCACTAATTTATTAAATACACAAAGCTTTTCACTCAAATTTTGAGCATCATCAGGTAAACTCACATAAACACATATAGAAGTGAAACCTCCCACAAACTTCCTACCCTGACTTGGCATGCTATACAATTTCTGTCTACACCTGTTGTTATGGAGGAAGGACTTCATAAGTCTGCCCAATTGCACCCTGCATTAACTTATTGCACAGAAGGTATTGCTATATATTTTTATGTAAATTATAGTATACAATGTATTGTTTGTATAGTACCGTTTTTTTTTTTTTAAAGAATTTGAGTGAAAAGCTTTGTGTATTTAATAAATTAGTGGTAAGCAAAAGGTGCATTTATTTTGTGTTTATCCCACATTATAATATGCATTATGACTCCGACAGTTACATACTCGTAGTACTACATACTACATACAGTGAAACTCCTCTTAGTGGACACCCCTCTTAGTTGATAGTTTGGCCATGGTCCCGGTCTACAGATAGGATATTCAATGTATTTGAACCCCTCTATAGTGGACGTGGACACTCATTTCGAACCCCTCGCAGTGGACAGTAGACCCTTTTAGACGTGTAGAAAAGTTTAGATTTTTCTTATATCTGCCAGCTGTTTGATCTGACAGATTTCATTTTCTGTTTGCTTACGAGTCCAACGTTTGAATTCATTTATGTTTGTTTACATCGGCCATCACCTGGATTCATTTAACTCTGACCCACTGACACTCTCTTGTTGTACGGAAAGTACCTATGTACATACGTTCTTCCGTCGCCATGTTTTCACTCGTGAGAAGTGTCAGTGCATCACGAACGGGAAATGGCCGAATTAAAAATGAAAAACGGTCTTCGATTCTCCAATTTCTTTTCAGAATCAGAATTATAAAATTTTATTTATTCGTGAATTTATCCATTTATTCTTGTATTTCTTACCTAACAATACCCTAATTGTTGTGGAATTTTTATTCATATTGAAGTATGTATTTACCTATTTTTGACAAATTTTACAAATTTTTTCGTGCACACACTAAATCAGAAAACAGTATTTAAAAAAATACGTTGGAGTTTCTTGGTACCCCTCTATAGTGGACACTTATTGTGGTCCCGTGGGTGTCCACTATAGAGGGATTTCACTGTAGTTAGGTACCTACTTCTACGGATTTGACTCTGGTGGGGGTAGAATTGATCCACATTGTTATTCTGCTTTCAGTGAAACATGTTGCTCTAACCGAAGCTGTCGTTGGTTTGAGTCTTTTACACATGCTAAATCAACACGCGAACCTAAGAAGCCAGTTTGCATCTTTACATTTCTCCTGGAAATACCTTTAGCTTGAAAATACTCCTTTGCAAACAGGAGAGCGGCAGTGTTTATACGAAGATATTATTTATCTTTTTTTTAATCAAACGGAAGTAGGTAAGTAATGAACTCAACCTTCGGAATAACGAAAATGCAACATTCAAAGGTCGCTCCTCTATATTATACAAGTAGTAGAACCATGTGCCTATCTATACGAAGAGCTCCTACATGCCACCTGTTTTCCCGGGTCAATGTTGACCGGCTGTCCACACGTCGCTATCTACTATGGGAGTTGTGGCTGTTTATTAGTTAGTTTATTTAGTTGCCGTGACTAAAAAGTTGTCCGTGCGCGGGGCCACTTTCAATATTTGTGTTTCATTTCAATTTCATCAAAGCAACTAGACAGTTGCTGAATTTAATATGTCTCAGTCGTGCTCGAGAAAAATCACTGACTCGTTATAGGCTCGTGATAGGTTGTAGCCTCGAGTTTTCAAAGAAAAGCCTTGCATACAGCTCCGCCCGGTTCTTCAACTTTTTCGTCCAGCATCTTCAACCAATGGTTTGTTCCTACGACTCACCGCCCTCCATTTTCATGAAAAGACTGCGACATATCCTTGATAACAAGGGACTCTGCTCTGTCGATGGATTTTTTGTTTTGTGATTTTTATTGTTTTTGCACGGTAAATATTTTATGGTTATGCATTATTCAATATTGTATAAGTTTTTGACGCTTGCTCTACTCTTTTCAAAATCGGTGCCAACTTCGGGGCCTTGCGAACGGCTGGACGTACAATGCTCCGGGTGGTGTTAAAAAACTCTCAAGTTCGAGAACTATTTAAAACCGTAAAAAAATTGAGACAACGGCGTCCTGGAGATTTCAATCCCTATTTTTCACCCCTGGGATGACTGACATTAACGCCGAGCTTCGCGGACCAACTAGACCTCAAATGGGATCTATAAACCGAATTTCGACAATTTTGGTTCATGGTAGGTAACTAAGAAAAGTGCGAATTACGGCAGACGGACAGACATTTTGGTTTATTATTTTCAATGACGAACCATTGGAATCGAGCATGGGGGGAAAAAAAATAAATAAAAAAATTCGAAACCCCCTCAAAATTTGATGGTTTACGTTTCAAGGTATGTAGAATCCGAAAAGGCAATAAAAAAACGCTGCAAATCCCTGCACAACGGGTTATTATTTTGTACAGAATACCCTTCTGTTACATATCACAGCTCTCTGTATAGATAACACGTCTATGTAATATAATATGTACTACTCTATACATATTATGTAGATCTCAGACCCTCCGTGGGTTAGCACCTAACCCCGTACTCATTGCTAGGTAGGTACCTATCTAAATCACGAGTTAAGTGTTGCTAAAATAATTCTGTCGATGACAAGCAGTAACTAAAACGGCAAAAAGAAACGCAAATAATGAAGTTCTGAAGGAAAATTGTTGATGTGGAGTGAAATAGATGCCCTTTCTGCGTAGTTCGCTGTTTTCTGTGGTCAATACCTACCTTCGTGGTCAAGTATAAAGAACCGTTGTGTAAAAACTTGCCCATCAATAATACTTCAACGTTGTTCAAGTTGCAAAAGTACCGATCAACAAAATCCAGCCCCTTCTTGATAGATGAACCGTTGTGTAATAATTTACCATTGTGTAATAATTTACCCATGAATAATACTTCAACGTTTGTTCAAGTTTCACAAGTACCTACCAACGAATCCCAATAGTCCATCACTTATCAAATGAAATGATATCTTAGAACAACCAACTCGACTTCTTACAGCCATCCTTGATTATAATCAGATGCTCCCTAGTGATGAAATCCGGGCCGGATTTATACCTCTTGATTCACGATCATGTTGACGAAGCTTTTTGATCAACACGAACGGCTGGACGTACAATGCTCCGGTTGGTCTCAAAAAATTGTTTAGCTCAAGACAAATTTAATAACGTAAAAAAAAAACCATTCCCTTCTATCGAAAGTTTTCGAGCTACGGCGTTCTGAACATTTCAATCCCTATTTTTAACCCCTTAGAGATGACTGACAGTAACGTCGAGCTTCGAGGACCAACTTGACCCCGAACGGAACCTATAACCCGAATTTGATCAATTTTGTTTCATGGTAACTACGAAAAGTGGCCAGTACAGCGTACGGCGGACAGACAGAAATATTTTTATTGCATTTTCGGATTCTACATACCTTGAAACGTAAACCATCAAATTTTACGCCGTACTGACCACTTTTCTTAGTTACCATGAAACAAAATTGATGAAATTCGGGTTATAGGTTCCGTTCGGGGTCTAGTTGGTCCTCGAAGCTCGGCGTTACTGTCAGTCATCTCTAAGGGGTTAAAAATAGGGATTGAAATGTTCAGAACGCCGTAGCTCGAAAACTTTCGATAGAAGGGTATGGTTTTTTTACGTTATTAAATTTGAAATGAGCTAAACAATTCTTTGAGAGCATCCGGAGCATTGTACGTACAGCCGTTCGTGTGCACCAAAAAGCTTCGTCAACACGATCGTGAATCAAACTGTGTAAATAAGGCCCGGATATTATCACTAGGGAGCACCCGATTATAATCAAGGATGGCTGTATGAAGTCGAGTTGGTTGTTCTGCGATATTATTTCATTTGATAAGTGATGGACTATTGGGATTCGTTGGTAGGTACTTGTGAAACTTGAACAAACGTTGAAGTATTATTCATGGGTAAATTATTACACAATGGTAAATTATTACACAACGGCAAATTATTACACAACGGTAAATTATTATACAACGGCAAATTATTACACAACGGTAAATTATTACACAACAGTTCATCTACCAAGAAGGGGCTGGATTTTGTTGATCGGTACTGTTGCAACTTGAACAACCGTTGAAGTATTATTGATGGGCAAGTTATTACACAACGGTTCATTATACCTACTTGACCACGAGGGTAGGTATTGGCCACAGAAAACAGTGATCTACGCAGAAGGGGCATCTATTTCACTCCACATTAACAATTTTCCTTCAGAACTTCATTACTTGCGTTTCTTTTTGCCGTTTTAGTTACTGTTTGTCATCGACAGAATTATTTTAGCAACATTTAACTCATGATTGAGGTAGGTACCTAGTAACGAGTAGGGGGTTAGGTACTAATAGGTTAGGTTAGTTACTAGTAGGTTATGTACTAACCTACGGAGGGTCTGCGATCTTCATAATATGTATAGAATAGTACATTTAGTATATGTATAGAACGGTTATCTATACGGAGAGCTGTGATCTATAACAGAAGGGTATTCTGTACAAAATAATGAACCGTTGTGCAGGGATTTGCAGCGTTTTTTAAATTGAATTTTCGGATTCTACATACCTTGAAACGGAAACCATCAAATTTTGATGGGGGGGTATAATAAATTTCTTCATGCTCGATTCCAAAGGTTGATTATTGAAAATAATAAACCAAAAAGGGTGCTTTATGGCGAAAAGATTTTCTATTTCTATTTCTAAAGCTACGCAACATCTCGGGTTAGGCGAAAAGATTTATGGCAGGTGGAAAATAGCATTATTGAAGTGTTCTGCCAAACCGATGGTTGTACTATCGTAATATTTTCACGGCTAACCTGTTAGATGCAAGCGGTATCTAAGGCTGAAGTCGTTCGTATCATGAGTAAAAACTTGTGTAAATATTCACAATAGAGTTTGTGTCTTTCATCTTCCTGGGATCGGAAATTGAATCCAACTGATTTTGCGGCTGTAGAGTGAAGATCTGGTACATATCCGAAGGCTTCCTTTTTAAAGTACCTACCTATATTATTATTATTACCTATTATTATTATTATGTCTTAGGATTGGGATTATACAAAACTTGTTTTAATAACAAAATCAGAAGAACGTCGAATTAAAGGGGTTGTAGTAGTGATATAGATATTTCTATGACTTTGGTCTTGAGCATAGTCAACTAGGTCGGTGCCCTTCAGTCTGTTATTCTTTCTCGTCGACGATTCTGTTTGGATCCTGATTCTTTTGTTTTCATCAATGTCCATTAAGCCGACTCAATCGAGTAATTATTTTTTACTCTTTCCTCTTAGCACTAATAATAATATATCCTTCTACCAACGAGAGTTCAAGGCTGAGGGTAAGGATGGACCTGAGTTCGTATATTTATCATCATATTTTTAATATCATCGTATTTAAATGTTAAACTTCGTATAATTACACTTCCAAACCGAGGACGCCGTCAGAACTCCGTTACGCAAGTCAGTGCATGTTGAATGCATTGTTTGTTAACGCAAAACCCTGCTATAACTGCAACGCGATTGACTATCGCTAATGTCAAGAGTAATAATTGTTAATTAGGTGAGGTCAGCGAATCACATCCGGAACGTTCAGTAATAAATCAGAGAGGAGCTCCAATAATTACCGACGTTTGGCGTTACAAATCACGCCAGATCGTTATCCCACCTAGGCAGAATATGCAAGTTGCTCCATGCAACGCTGTTCACAGGACTACACTACATTTGGCTTGAGATTCGGGCGTTCCACATGAGGAGCTCTCTACCAAAACTGAACATGTCCACTTTTGACCATATTGCTTTTTGTGACGGATTCTGGTTCATTCCCCAGAACTAAATATCATTCCAAGCTCATTTTTTACCAAATGTGATTATCTCCTACCTAAAAACTAAGTCAAAATATGGGTTATTCAGCATAACTTAACATGTCCATCAATAGGAAATCTCACTTTTTCCACGTAAATTTTCAGCAAAAATGAACATGTCCCACGCACTTGGGGATCCATTCAATGATTTTTTTCCAGAACTTAACATGTCGATTCGTTTGTTGTTGTGACTGTTTCTAGAATTTAGTTCTCCAGTTCAACAACAGGTAGCATTGCAGTCTGTATACAGACGTCTTTCCATACTTTCTAGTGCCCCAAATTTCCGCTTAGGGTCGCTCGTTGTCACGCTGGAGCCCCAGGGTTCAGCCTAGGCCCGGTGCACATGAGCTGCAAAATAATCGGGACGCTGAGATTGTTTTCAATCGGATAGTCAGAAAGACGTTGGGAGTAACGGACCAATGCACAAGGGACGCTGACAGCTATCCGATACCCTCGGCCTATCTCGATAGGTATCGGGGCTGCCGCTGGTCTCTCCCCCTATCAGCGTCATTTTCTATCCCTCGCGTTTCACTAGTACACACGTGGCAATGGGACAGTGCACAAGACGTCGCTGCGTCCGTTCTATCTGGTGCTTTTTCTTCAACATTAGATAACTTGTATTACAATAAAACGCTGCAAAGTCCTTGTCACATGGGTTTATTATTCTATTGGACATACCCACAGAAATGTTGGCTGTTTACTTATTGTTTCTTTCATACAAAATAATTGAAATGGCTATTTCTGGTGGTTTCCACCAATTTTGGCCCCCAGAACACGAATTAGGCACGCTCCTTTTTTTTAAAACTATATTTCATCATCGGTAGTGCGTGCCATTTAACCGTCTTGATCCACGTGTTGACACTTTTTCTAGAGCTATTCTACAAATTGATGGTGATTTCAGACGATTTCCCAGGTTTTTGACTCATAAAAAATCAATTTTGGGAGCTGAACATCTGGTACAACCTCAATTTTCCACTCTTTGGTCAAAATCGACTTGATGTTCGGTCTTCTCGTCCCCATAAACATGAAAAACGATACCTCAAAAGCTCATTTTACTAACATGTTAGGTACTAAAACACAAAAAGTACCTATTTTTACACATTTTCACTCATAACACCCCTGGGTATATTCCGATCGGGCTGAAAAGTTTCGGGACACAACTAGGGCCCAAATGGAGAATGTGTGCGAAAGAAGAATTTTTTAGACCGAAAATGAAGCCTGTACACGTGATACGGCGGACGGCGTACAGCGTACGGACATTGCATTTTTGGAATCTACGCACCTTGAAACGGAAAAGAAAAAATTTTGAGGGGGTGTTATAAAAATTTTTTGCTGAGCGAATACATAGGTGTATTATTCACAGAATAATAAACCAATACGGTATCATTGAAACCACCAACTTCTTTTAATGCATCACTGATTCTTACAGCCAATTCATCAAATGAAAGAATAGACATTCGAAAATAATATTGAAGAATTTTTGTTCATCTTCCCTCAGTTCTATGAAAATAGTGTTGAAAGCGCCTTTTAAATATCTCGTATCGTTAAATGGATGAACCCAATATCTTCTTTTATGATTACCTTCATAAATGTATTTGTACACAAAGTACGAAAATAAAACCTTCTTTTTATACATTTCAATTTGCGCTCGATCCATCTCGCGAGAAACAACACACAACACTGAAGAAGAAAGAATCCCCACCCAGTTGGTGGGGAAAAATTTCCCCAGGTATTAAAGAGATAGGACGCGGCGTCCTATCTTCATGTGCACAGAAACTCAGATGGGTATCAAAGGGACAGGATAGAAAACAATCTCAGCGTCCCGATTATTTTGCAGCTCATGTGCACCGGGCCAAGCGGGAGGAGAAGCTCCGCTAGGTGGCTTCACCTCACGTTCTTGTGTGCCCGCTTATCTTCTTCTCACCTCTGTGATTTCTGAAACGTTCTCCATCCATGTCTACTGCACTACCAACCACCACCACCTTGTTTGTTGTTGATATAGCATCCATGCATCATCCTTCACCGACCCTTAGCGGGCAGGGCCTTTGGCAGAATCGAAAAAAACTTGAAAAAATATCGGTTTTTGCAGGTGCTGAGGAATATGAGGCTAATTTACAAAGATTTTTTTTATGTAAAAAAAGTGGGGAGGACTGGGAAACGTATGAGGTTTTATGAAGAATTTAAAAAAATTGAATTTTTTAAAAATTTAAAAAGTGGGGAGGACTAGAAAAAGTTGAGGTTTTATAAAGAATTTTTCTGCACTGTTTTAATAAAAATAAATTTGTTTCGTATTTTATTGATCCTAACAGCTGTATTTGTATACCAGATCTCAAGTGCTTGACACAGCTTTTTTTTCCAAAAATGAGCATGTCCATCGTTTTATAGCATATATCTGAACATGTCCAACAAACAAATGCTAATTATGAGGCAAATACTAATCACTAAAAATTCAATCGAAAGGCAAATATTACTACTGAACGTTAATTGCTACAAAACACTTTTACCCAAGGAAACAGAACATCCTGTAACCCTACAGCAGTTTTTTTCAGTTCCTGAACATTTTGTGAAAATGGACATGTTCAATTTTGATAGAGAGCTCCTTTATTTGAGCTCACTGTCGGCAATTCGTTATATATATATATATATATATATATATATATATATGTTGGGAGGATTTTGACCGTTGATCAATAGTTTAGGATAGGTCTTGATCGATTGTTGAGGCGCGGTCGAAATGAAAATTCATATTTCCAACGTTTCAAAGGTTTATGCCTTTATCATCAGGGAATATGAGTTGAATGGTGATGACTGATCGTGAAACGACGCAGTAGTTTTCAAGTTGATACTTGGGCTACCAGAAAGCAACTTGAAAGTTGCTGTCTGGTAGCCCAAGTATCAACTTGAAAACTACTGCGTCGTTTCACGATCAGTCATCACCATTCAACTCATATTCCCTGATGATAAAGGCATAAACCTTTGAAACGTTGGAAATATGAATTTTCATTTCGACCGCGCCTCAACAATCGATCAAGACCTATCCTAAACTATATATATATATATATATATATATATATATATATATATATATATATATATATATAACCTTCTTGTCAAAACATCTATTACGTCAGTGCCGGTCTTGTTTCTTCCTTCGCCTTCTGAACGGAATATCGAATGGACCTCTTCTTTTTCTGATGGGCCTTCTCAGATCCTTTTCTTGGAGAAAACGTCCAGCCACATCGCTTCATCGCTGTCCTTCTAGAACAAATTTTCCCCTTGCAATTTGCGATTTAGACATGCAAGCAAAAAACCAAGCTTTTGTCGCTAACATGTCGGCCTGACGAGCTGAAACTTCGAATGTAAATGCAGATTGGGCCTCTTGTGGCCCGCCCTGTGAATTTCAGAGCGATCGGAATGAAAAAGATGAGCAAACTACGAAAACCTTGTACATCGCGCATATTTCCCGTTCTCTTCAACGGATTTGATGACGGATTAGGGTCATGCAGATAGTCCTTGGTTGTCATCCATGAGTTTCACAATCATCGGATCAATAACCTGTGCGCTTGCGGAAACTTAAAATCATATTGTTAAATATTAATTTTTTCATGGATGCGTCGTCCAATAGTCTACATTCTGTACGTAGTTTTTGTGAGATTCAATCGTGTGTCGATCCCGCTTTTGTAAAAATATTGGGTAGGTACACTAGCTGATTCAAGTAAATCAAACGAAACATTCAGAAATATCTATTTTGACCAACGAGCGAAGAATTCGTTCTAAAAAAGCCTCAAATTTTGGTGTAAAATCGCACACAGGCTCCATTTGGGTCGTAGTTGTGCTCTGAATCTTGGCAACCCGGTCGGGATACACCCATTGTTGTTATGGGTGAAAAGTGGGTGTAAAAATAGGAGTTTCAAGTTTTCTTTTTCTTTAATAAGTGAACAAGAGCTTGTGGGTTACCTATCGTTTTCCATGTTTTAGATTGATCTCGAACTTGAGAATTTTTTGAGAACACCCCGAGCATTTTACTTCCAGCCGGTTGTTTGCACTGAAAAGTTTCGTCAACATGATGTGAATAAAACGGTACACTTCCAGCCCAGACATCATTGCTAGGGAGCACCTGATTATAATCACGGATGAAATCGAGTTGGTTGTTCTGTGATAATATTTCATTTGAAGAAGCATGGTTGTTTTGGATTTTGTTGATAGGTACTTCTGTAACTTGAACAAACGTTATGCTTCATGAATAACAACAAATTAATCGATGATAATCGACCCTTGAATCCACCGAATATTTATATAACTCTCATCCCGGCCGGCTCCAATAGTCGAGTTTGGACTTCCCTCGGGGTAGCACGTGGGTAGGTATTGCCCACAGAAAACAGTGATCTACACAGAAGGGACATCTACACAGGTAAATAATAAAAGTTTTGTAATAATTTGCAGCGTTTTTGAAGTTCATTGGCTGCAGACAAGAATTTGATCTCGTACCTAACATTACCTACTTCTCAACTGTTGTTTTGAAATTTCAAAATTGATCCAGAAATATAAATCGCCAGTTACAGAGTACCGCCCAGCTCGTCCAGTACTAGTGGCACGGCAAATCTCGTGATTCAGGACAAGTTTTTGTTAAATATGGATTGCATTGCTAAGTATATTTCACCAGAGATTTCTTGTGCCGTTTCGACTGCACTCCATGGCGTTTGTTCATTGTAATGTGATTGATGCACATCCAGAAACATTCAGTTTTCACGGGAAATGTGAGACTGTCAGGTATTGTTTTTGCCGAGCGGAGGGCAACCGCCGAAGTGCTTTGGCAGCCTGACCGGACCGTTAGCCATCCTCATTTTCCTTTGGAAACGTCTGGAACCCACTGGGGGAAAAAAAGTCATTTGGTGAGCGCGGCACTAAAACGTCGTGTTAAAAGGATCGGACACGTTCTGCAGATCAGGTAGAATTTGTTCTGTGAACAGGTTGATCCTGCACCAGTCCTTGACAGGAAATGTAGGTTCGGTGGAAAACGTGAAATTTTCTCCCGAGTTTCTTCAGGAATGTGTGAAGTAAGGGCAAAAATATTATAAAATGTTATAGAGAAACTTATAAACAGCTTTGTATCAAAACTGTTGAGGTGCTTATCAATATAGGTGACAATATGAGTGAAGTTAACGAGTAACTTCGACACCCAGTCACATAGGTAGGTAGGTACTAAATAGATCACAAGATTTGAACAATAAAACACAATCACATAATGACAAGTACACTGAGTGTAAAAACTGCAAGAACTTATATTTGAACTACTATAAAACCCAGTGACATAACTCGGACTGAAATTTTGTGGTATGCCGGAATTTTTTTATTTTTTTTCGGTGTAAAACAGCCTTTTCTGGCATTTTAGGTAGGCCATAGTTCTGATGGCGAATGCGCACTGTTTGTACCTTCCTGAGCGTGATCTAAAATGATTCTAGAACAAAACGTAAACCAAAATTATGTAAACCACGAAATTTTCCAACTGTTGTGATACCTAAAATCCTAGGTAGAAATCCTAATCAGGCCATTGTATGTAAACGTATGGTACACACAGTCAACAATACTTCAAACAGACACAAAAGACACTAAGTGACGCACTCTTCCAGTAATTCTTATCAGAATGGCTTCAGTAAACTCTGTTGATCACTTACAAAAGGAAATAACAGAATAATATGACAAAAAGTATCGAAAATAAAACAAAAAATCACCCGAGGCGGAGCCATGCTCGTTGATGAACAGAAGTGATGACCCACAACTCCAAAATTTTGTTTAAAATCTTAGAAACCCACCGAAACCCTTTAAAATAAGGTTAAATTGCTCTTTGTCGTCTAGGGTGCTTACAGAGTGGAGCGAAGAGCAGAGCTGCAAAATTCGTCAAAGGAAAGATCAAAGATCAGGAGAAGACAGCAAGGTTGTAACCTAGCCAGAGTGAGGAGCAAAGTGAGAAGCAATGAGCAAACAAGCAATCGTTCAGTCCTTACCACCCCTCAAGTGAAAAGTTTTCCGTGTGGAAATGGATCATCATTTCTATTTTTCTGACAACCCTTCCTGGAAAATGTGGTATTTTTTCCTAACACGCGGAAACAGAAGTGAAGGAATTCATGTAATCAACCAATCAAGAGGTGTCCATGGTGAATTTCACCATTTATTCCGAGAGCTCCGAGGAGATCCCGTCGGGTTTCAAGAATATTTCCGATTTACCATGAACACGTTCGACTATTTGCTTGATAGTCAAGACCATTTGCTTGATAGCCGACTGGTCTTGACAGTCAAGACCAGTCGACGAAGAGGTGGACAAATTCTAACTCAAACCCAACCATGCCTTCCGAACGTCTTGCAGTAACTGTAAAGTTTGTATAACATCAAGTAACATTGATGAACTGTAGTTAGTACCTGAAAAATTCTATTAATCATAAACTTAATAAGACGTTATTGAAGTGGAATTGAACAATTTTTTGTTCATAACACTTTTCGTATCGAACAATTCACGTGCATAGTGCATGTCATGTACATAGGTATCAACTACTAGAAATGATCGTAAGTATTCTCTGAACAGCAGACAGACTGTGTACACTGTACAGACCACCTTCAGAATCAGAGCAATGAGAGCGGCGAAATCAAACAGGGTTGAAATCGTCGCTCTGCTCAAGCTTTGCGCGACATTTGAACGACTTCGCACTCTGTGCGCTCCTCCTTTACTTCACATGTTTGATTTCGTTGCTTTGCTCTTTGCTCTTGCTCCTTGCTCACTCTTCGCTCCACTGTGTCTCCACCAAGTGTAGCAGAGCAAAGAAACATCATGGATACTTGAAAACCTGATGGCAAGCTTTAAAACTACCGAAAAGTGATATATTTAACACAGTATAAAACCAATCAACAGAATGGAAAGATAACTTCGTGGGTGTGTTGTGCGTCAGTGCCATTCACGGTGGTTGCTTTGAAGGTGGTTTGAAGCTGTTCCGACGGTCGTAATCTTAAAGTTCTGGAGTTGCATAAACAGTTACCTGCCTAATAAACTTTCTGTATTCCGTTAGTTCCTTAAAAAGCACATCTTTTCAGAGCACGTAAATCCTGACCTATATTTCCCCAGGTACTTTACCTACTACCTATTTAGCCGTACAACCTTTGTGTAGTAAACAAACCTTTGTGTAGTAATTTGCAGCGTTTTTTTATTCTTTCAAATTGGAGGTCTAATGGAATGTATAATGTATAATATCATGCGCCCGCACGTGGGAGCCGAGTGAGAGGCATACTGGATGACGTCACGCGTTTTCTCTTCGACATATTCCCACCGAACTACTCGGATTTCGGAGGTCAAAATTGGATACAGGGGTTTCATGGGTACCGAAACGTCCATTCCTCATTAAGTGAGCTGTGTTCACGAAGCGACTATTCGTATTAGAGCTAATAGATCCATGCTAGAAGTGTGGATAACAACGGCGTGGAGGGCGGAAGAACCACAGAAAATAGAGTAGAATTATATATTCCATATTCTGGGAAGAACATAGTAGACGATATAGCTCACGACATGGTTCCCAATCAGTTTTCCCAAATTTTGTTAATAGCTTTGCGTGGTTTGATGTGATTTTTCGTAAAGGCGTATCACCTCAAACCTCAAATGGCAGATAAATTGGCTGTTCCATCCAAACATTCTGGAAAACTCGAGGAACCCTTTGAATTTAATGAATTCCGAATTCCTTGTTGTATTAGGAGCGTAGCACAGCTTGATAACTGTTGTCTAGATTATGTACGAGTATAATACGGAACATGGTAGGACGATGAGAAGAGAAGGGGTAGTTGTACTGTGTTATTTTTTAGAGCAGCGTTGACACTTGCGATATTTCATACCTGTAAATGGAGTAGGAAATCTAATCGCGTGAAACCCCTCTTTGAGATAGAAACCTTGGTGTTCGGCTAAGGTCACCAAAGCGAGTAATCCGATCCCCACCTTGACTCTAAAGTAGCTCCACGTTTACGACAGCTAATGTTTGTTCTTCAAGGGGCTTCACCACTTAGGACCTTCTCGTGAGGACTGAGTGCTAAGAGGAGGGTGGTTAGGAGGGAACATTTATAACTGGACAATCTCCTGCCTCCAATTCTGTCGGAACGGGACAGTGAGCGACTTACAGCGGATTTAATAAATAACTTGACCACCACTGCATCCTCTCAAAAACCTCCCTCACCTGGAGAAACCACCCTTCTCGACTGATTTATCGTCTACTAAACTGCTGCGTCGCGTCGTATTACTTGGTTTATTATTCTGTGAATAATACACCTATGTACTCGCTCAGCAAACAATTTTTGTAGCACCCCCCTCAAAAATTTTTCTTTTACGTTTCAAGGTGCGTAGATTCCAAAGACACCGCGAAGTCGTTGTCACATGGGTTTATTATTCTATTGGACATACCTACATAAATGTTGGCTGTTTATTTATTGTTTCTGGTGGCTGAAATAGCTATTTCTGGTGGTTTCCACCAATTTTGGCCCCAAAACACGAATTAGGTACGCTCCTTTTTTTTCAAATTATTATCTTTGATCATTGATAGTACCATTTAATCGTCTTGATCCACGTGTTGACACTTTTTCTAGTGTTATTCTAAAAATTGATGTCGATTTCAGACGATTTCCCAGGTTTTTGACTCATACAAATTGATTTTGGGAGCTGAACATCTGGTAGAACCTCAATTTTCCTCTCTTTGTTCAAAATCGACTTCATATTCGGTCTTCTCGTCCCCAAAAACATGGGAAGTGATAACTAAAAAGCTCATTTTACTAACATGTTTCTAAAACACAAAAAGTCCCTATTAACATGGAGCATGTTTTTACGGGAGTAAACCGGGCTGGAGAGCGTCCTGTCCTGTCCGTGTAACACGGCTCCCCTCCTAAACCGGTCGCCCCACTCCTGCCACCCAACCCACCTCCTCTCCTACCACATCCGCCTTCCTCGAGGAGAGTCCACTTTGCATAAAACTGCCGAGGGGGTTCGGCCGTTTCCGGCTGTAGCAGCTGCCAGCTACTACCTCACGGAAGTCCGTAGAAGCTTCAGCTAGTTTGGTGGCGCAGTGGTAAGGACGTGTATTACATTGAATTATATCTCTGGTTCGAGGCTTGGAAATCACAAGAAGTTCTTTGCTTCCTCACTACCCAAGGTAGTGAAGCGTTGGATTCGTGATTGAGTAAAAAAAAAGTATGTCCTCCAAAATGAAAATTTCCACTACCATTTTGCGTTTCAGACCTCGAGGAACGTTTTTGGTTCCGTGTCTGTCTGTCTGTGGCAGTTCCTTGTAACGCCCATAACTACCCGAAATAATGGTCGAAATGAGCTGAAATTTGGAGGGTAGGTGCGGGTTGGGCCACAGATGGTTCCGTACAATAATCATTGAAGAAGTAACTTTCTTCTGCACAGGCGCAAACGTGAAATACTTGAAACGCCCATAACAACCCTAAATATCGTTGAAATGAGTTCACACCTGAAGGGTCGGACAGGAATAATACTTCGATAGTTCCAAATGAATTTCATTGGAATTGGAACTTTCGTCTGCGCATGCGCGAACATGAAATGTTGACCATTTCCTTGTAATGCTCCCAACTACGCGAAAAATAGTCGTAGAGAGCTGAAATTTTGAGGGTACGCGCGGGTTGATGGCCGATGGTCCCATTCCAAAATCATGGAAAACGTCCCGCGCAAACGTGAAAACTTGAAACGCCCGTAATTACCTTAAATATCGTTGAAATGAGTTCACATTTGGTGGGTCGATCAGGAATAACACTTCCATAATTGTTGAGGAAAGTGTGGTGCTCACAGAGCTGATACCAACATCTTAATTAACCTCAAATGAGGTCGCTAATTCAGAAACAAGAAAAGGGGTTGAGAAGGAATGCAAAGATTGAATTCAGATGGTTGCAAAGATACCTATTTTATTATAACAGACCTACCTACCTAACAAATGGCATGCCATGCAAAGGATCTTGAGGTACAATATGTAAATGTAAGCACTAAACGGTACGAGTCTTTACGATCCACACGTGTGGGTTGATGGAAGCGCTGTTGAACGGGGGGGGGGGGGGGGGGATGTAATTTCGTGTGATGGCGTTATAGCTCGCCTGATGGTGAAAATAGATTCGGAACGAACTGACCTGTTGGTTGTTGCCGAATTCGGACTTCCTGGATTCGCAATAGGAGCCGCTGCGTTCCGACGGGAATGATGCACTTGGTGCGAATTGGCGGCTACCTCGATACGGCCGGACGTCTTGGACGTTTTAGCGAATTTTCAAAGAAAATGAAGCTATTGCAATGGCTTCGAAATTTAAATAATATAAATTTTTGGAAATTTTCTTCATAGAAATCCGTTTCAGACCATTCTAAAACGATTCCTGAAATTTAACACTTTTTTATATGTATATATATATATATATATTTATTTATATATGTGTCACTCCAGACGATAACTCTCGATAGAATTGAGATAAACAGCTCAAATTTGCACAAAAAATCTATCTTGGCAATCGAAAGGCTAAGTTCGAAGATGGGCGAAATTGGCCTACTCTAAGGAGGGTTTTGGCGCATTTAAAGTGCGCAAAAATTACCCAAAAATCCCCAAAATGTTATTTTCCAACAAGTGACCCCTCATTTTAAAGGTTTTTGCACGCTGAACACGATGGTGGAATCGGATTTTAGATATCTTGATCCGTTCTCAAATTAGAGCATTTAAAGTGCGCAAAAATTACCTAAAAATCCCCAAAATGTTATTTTCTAACAAGTGACCCCTCATTTTAAAGGTTTTTGCACGCTGAACACGATGGTGGAATCGGATTTTAGATATCTTGATCCGTTCTCAAATTAGAGCATTTAAAGTGCGCAAAAATTACCCAAAAATCCCCAAAATGTTATTTTCCAACAAGTGACCCCTCATTTTAAAGGTTTTTGCACGCTGAACACGATGGTGGAATCGGATTTTAGATATCTTGATCCGTTCTCAAATTAGAGCATTTAAAGTGCGCAAAAATTACCCAAAAATCCCCAAAATGTTATTTTCTAACAAGTGACCCCTCATTTTAAAGGTTTTTGCACGCTGAACACGATAGTGAAATCGGATTTTAGATATCTAAATCCGTTCTTAAATTAGAGCATTTAAAGTGCGCAAAAATTACCCAAAACTAGGATAATCTTTAAACTCTTACCCCCACCCCCTTAGAGTGGTCAGATTGAAAAATGTGAGAAGTATTAATTGAAGACGAGAGTTCGAAGCAAAAAAGGGGGAGGCAAACGATTAGTACAACTCCTTGAATTTACCCACAGCGATCAAATAAATAAGCACTTAGTACAATTACGTAATAAACAAACGGTAGAATCAGGATGGACAAAACGTACAAATTAAAATAAATACGAAGAGAATATACATAGAAAACCAAATTTTAGACCGAAGTTTTCCTTTATTCAAAACCATAGCCATTAATTCGAATATTTCTTTGAAAATTCGCTCATTAAGTCATGCTGCATGACTGATTTTTTTTGTGTTGCAATGTCAAAGAGCGCGCTTGGCGTGTGCAGGTAGACATCAGGGGGCCTATTCACTAAGCCAAAGAGACATCTCTTTCAGGTCAAACTCTCTCTTTTGGCAAAATAGATGTTTATAGTATCCATGACAGGGTTATTCAGTAACTTTTAAAAGAGAGAGTTGGCGGCCATCTTGACATTCTCGATCTCTTTCAGAGAGACAGCTAATTAGGTGTCTTTCCTCGAAAGAGAGTCTATTTCTCGTTTGTTTCACAGTGACCGTGCAATATCCTCGTTCATCCACAACCACATTGGTAATTTTGATCGTGTATTTTTTTCATTTCATAAAGTTTTTCATTTCATAAAGATTAAATTTTTCATTTCAATTTTAATTAAAAATATATACGTAATTATTGATTCATGATTAAAAACGTCCAAGCACGGGTTGAAGTAGGTACCTACCTACCTAAGAGTGGCTGTTCATTAGGTGTAGATGTAATACAAGCATTAAGCCCCCTAATTCGACATTTTCTGTTTATAATTGAGACTTTTTTCAATTTCATTTAAACTTTTATCCGATTCGTGAGTAAAAACGTCCAAGTATGGATTGAGGTAGGTAGGTACCCATTGAATAGGTATTACTAAGAAATGCGTTCATTATTAAGGAATTGAACTCCCAGGGGCACAAACATCTCGCACTTCATGGATGCTATGGCATTTTCGTCTATTAGGATCCATATCTCTTTCTCAAGGTCTCTGGAGCTATTCAGTAAAATAGACGAACCCGGGAGACATTGGAAGAGACTGTCTCCCGGGAGATTTTCAAAATAGATAATCACTTTCCACTATCTATTTTAGTGAATAGGCCCCCCAGATGGAAGACTGATGAGACCGAAAAGGGCTGGAGACTGGATAGGCGATGGGGGGGGGGGGGGGGGGTCTGATGATCGGTGATAAGGTGACGATGCCGCAGATTTATGGTTCAGAGGACACAGCCACAGGTAAATACTAACGACTAGCTACAATTGCCTCAACAATAATTGCGTATGACTCTCATTCGTGCGCGCATGCGCGAACATGAAACTTTGACCGTTTTCTTCTATCGCTTCTCCCTACGCGAAAAATAATCCTAGAGAGCTGGAATTTTGAGGGTACACGCGGGATGGATCGCAGATGGTCCCGTATCAAAATGAACCTACCCAACCACTCCATACGTTCATGTGATTCAAGTGAGGAAGCTGTACTGCCTACTCGAATTGATAGACGTGTGGCGCCCTCACCTCAAGATCCTGCTTCACGGACAGTTGCACGAACTATCATCTAGCACGTTCTTTGGCGCATCTTCCATGCGACCGTTGACATAAGTAGCTCATCATTCATAGCTATTCCAACTCGCAATTCCTTATTTTTCTTCTAACTCAACGTGCTGTTTCCCACTTCTCGTCTACTTTTGTTAATATTCACGCAATATAAAACGTTCAGAGTGATCTTGAGTCTTTCTTTTATGTAGTGAGTAAACCATTACCAAATATACCACTATATGTGGTGACCCCAGACTAAACATACGAGTGCGCCTATCTAACCTACGCCGATCGATCGATTTTCATCTTTTCTTCGATCACCTTCGTATTTTCCGCGATCGCTCAACAGTGCTCACTCTTCGACACATTCACAGACAACGAATATAACAACGAAATGACAGATCAACGCGCCGAAGCAGGTAACCCAGTTGAAATAATTCCCGCCCCTGCAGCTCATTGCGATCATGTCGCATTAAAACTTCCTAAATTTTGGAGTTATGACCCAGAATCATGGTTCTATAACGTGGAGGCTCAATTCGCCCTTCGCGGGATTACAACCCAAACTACAAAATTAAACAGCCTTCTCTCAGTGATGGAACCACAACACATCAAGGAAGTTTCAGACGTTTTACGCCACCCTGATACAAATAATTATTCGTCACTAAAGGCTGCTATTTTGAAACGTTTCGGCGATTCCGAGGAGGATAAGTTAAGTAAACTTCTGGGCCCACTTGAACTAGGAGACTTATCCCCATCACAATTGCTCAGAGAAATCCAACACCTTGCTGGTCCCAACACACCTATCAACATGATTCGAGGAATATGGTTGAAACGTTTACCCACTAATACACAGCAGATTCTCCAAGTTAGCGAATGTACCGCTCTTGACAAGCTCGCTGAAATGGCTGACAAAATTCAATCAGTGCATACTCCTTTTGTTGCCTCCACTAGCATTCAATCAATGCACAATAATGTAAAACCCGCAGTCGCCGCAGCGTCAACTTCTCCCACTCACTCTATAGCTTCTCTGGCAGCCCAAGTTGAAGCTCTAACTCACGCTGTATCTCAATTAATATCTCGTTCTCGCTCTCGAGAACGATCATTTACACGAAACGATACATCAGCCACTCGCTCTAATAACCCTGCTGTTTGCAGACACCATCAGAAATTTGGGTCACAGGCTCGGAGGTGCAATACACCCTGCTCATTTGTGCCGCAGCAGGAAAACTCCAACGACATCCCCAAGTAGCGACTCTTGGGAATGTCAACTTGTCATGTCGCCTTTTGATCATGGATAGGAGCTTGGGTACTCACTTTCTTATCGACACTGGTTCGGAGCTTTCAGTTCTTCCTCCACGTACACAAGATCGTTCGAATCCCACCCCCCTCACATTATATGCGGCAAATGACACACCAATTAGAACTTTTGGTCAACGCCTTCTTCACCTTAATCTGGGACTCCGAAGGATATTCCCTTTCATATTTACCATTGCCGATTGCTCTAGACCAATATTGGGAGCAGATTTTCTCCAACACTTTGGACTGCTTGTTGATATCAAACGCAAATGTCTAATTGATCGCACCACTTCTCTGTTCACTACAGGTTCCTGCACCTCAGAAACATTCTCACCTGTGTCAGCTGTCCACTCAGGCATTGAAAACATAGTCAGTGAGCTTCTACACAAGTATCAGCTAACCCAGGTTGACCACAACAGCGCCTTCACACCACAAAAGCAAAGCTCTACGTTCCATCACATCGTCACTACAGGTCCACCATGTTTTGCTCGACCAAGACGACTCCCACCTGACAAACTAGACGCAGCTAAAGCAGAATTCGCTTTCATGCTACAACAAGGGATATGCCGCCCTTCCAACAGCCCCTGGGCAAGCCCACTTCATTTAGTAAAGAAAAAAACTGGAGACTGGCGGCCTTGTGGGGATTATCGGCGACTCAATAATCAAACACAGCCAGACCGATACCCCATCCCCAATATTCAAGACACAGCAGCGAACATGCATGGTTCCTCCATATTCTCTAAGGTGGATCTCACAAAGGCATACCTGCAGATCCCAGTTTTTCCTGCCGACATTCCTAAAACGGCCGTCACCACCCCGTTTGGCCTTTTTGAGTTTCTCAAAATGCCCTTTGGTCTTCGTTCTGCAGCACAAACCTTCCAACGACATATGGACAACATTATGCGTGATCTTCCGTTTGTTAAAGTGTATATTGACGATTGCCTTGTCTTTTCGGCATCCAAAGAGGAACACATCCAACATTTAGACATTGTGTTCTCGTTTGTCTCAGCATGGTCTACAAATCAATGTCAGTAAATGTACATTTGCTCAACCATCTATTTCATTCCTTGGTTACAGGATATCAAGTCAAGGAGTGTCTCCATTAGAAGACAAAATCGAAGCTATCCTATCATACCCCAAACCACAAAAGGTTGACCAACTTAAACGGTTTTTGGGGATGATAAACTTCTACCATCGTTTCCATCCTAAAATGGCCCTGTTACAGAGGCACCTCTCCACTTACCTAACCCACAGAGTAACAACATGGAAATAACTTGGACCCCAGATATGAACGCCGCATTTGAGAACTGTAAACGACTACTGACCTCTGACATTGTTCTAGCTTTCCCTGATCCAACAGCACCACTTTCTGTGATGGCCGACGCTTCCAACACTGCAATTGGTGGGGCAGTTCACCAAGTCCAAGATGGCCTAAAATGTCCTCTTGCCTTCTACTCCAGGAAACTATCCACTACCGAACAAAAGTATTCTGCATATGATCGGGAACTATTAGCAGTACATGACACTATACGGCGTTTCTCTTACATGCTTGAAGGTCGTACGTTCACCATTTATACTGACCATCGCCCTTTGACTCATGCATTTACCAAGGCAAGTGACAAACTCTCACCAAGGCAGATCCGCCACCTTGCTTACATTAGCGAATTTTCAACAGATGTTCAGTACGTCAAAGGGTCGGATAACTTACCAGCAGATGCACTTTCAAGGATTGAGTCCATTATCAAACGAACAGTTTCACCATCCGACATTGCCAACAACCAAGCAGGTGATGAACAACTTACAGGATTTTTAGCTAATCCTACAGACACAAATCTTCAACTTACCAAGCTCAAAATTGAGAATGTTGACTTAATTTGTGATATCTCAACTCAACGTATCAGACCTTATGTCCCTGAATCACTCCGCTTCAGCATCTTCAAGCAGTTCCACGATGTTTCTCATATTGGGGGCCGTGCTTCTACACAAATGATTACAGAACGTTTTGTTTGGCCATCCATGAGAAAAGACATCAAGCGCTGGGTGCGTCAATGCAGTGCTTGTCAACTCTCTAAGGTTCAACGACATGAGAAATCTCCATTGACTGCCTTCCTTTTACCAAGTGAACGGTTTTCACATATTCACGTGGACGTAGTGGGACCACTACCTCCATCCAAAGGAGCAACTTACTTATTGACTTGCATTGACCGATATACTCGTTGGATTGAAGCATTACCAATGCCGGACCAAACAGCTGAAACTGTCGCAGATACTATATTTTCAGGATGGATATCACGATTTGGAACCCCCATCTCTATTGTTGTGGATCAAGGACGGAACTTCTCATCTAATCTGTTTCATCAAGTGTCAGCAATTCTTGGGATTGAGATTCACCACACATCAGGCTACCACCCGCAGGCAAATGGGTTGATTGAACGTCAACATCGCGCCTTAAAAGCTGCATTGATGGCTCGCTCAGAACAGGCTAGTGAGAATTGGGCTCGAGAGCTCCCAGCTGTCCTCCTTGGGCTACGCTCTGCCTTCAAACCAGACCTCCACGCCACATCAGCAAATTTGGTCTATGGAACCTCACTGCGCCTCCCAGGCGAATTCTTTGACACACCAATCGCTAGACAAACACCTCCTTCCGCATACATTCAACAACTCCATGAACTGTTTGAACGAATCCGACCGGCCCCTACATCGTGGCATACAACTCAGAAACCATTCACACACCCTGACCTGGAAGTCTGAACACATGTTTATCTTCGGAATGACAGCGTTCGCACCTCACTCCAACGCCCCTACAGTGGACCGCATTTAGTTGCCCAACGTTCGTCCAAGACATTTGACATAATTATTCGTGGTAAGCGAGTTATGGTCTCCAGAGATCGACTGAAACCAGCCTTCTTGATCAATGAAGAAAATCAGCGCTGCAGACCTAACACATCACGAACATCTTCACCAGAGGCTTCCCTAGCCCCATCTCCAGTGGTTACATCTCGTGGTCGCAGAGTACACTTCCCTGCTCGACTGGCTGATTACGATACTTCCTAAGGGGGGAATGGTGTGGCGCCCTCACCTCAAGATCCTGCTTCACGGACAGTTGCACGAACTATCATCTAGCACGTTCTTTGGCGCATCTTCCATGCGACCGTTGACATAAGTAGTATCCATTCATAGCTATTCCAACTCGCAATTCCTTATTTTTCTTCTAACTCAACGTGCTGTTTCCCACTTCTCGTCTACTTTTGTTAATATTCACGCAATATAAAACGTTCAGGTGATCTTGAGTCTTTCTTTTATGTAGTGAGTAAACCATTACCAAATATAACACTATAGACGTTTTTTTCTACGTATCTATTTATCCTCTGTTATTAATTCGAAAAACATGGTTCATGTTTCCTTGCATTCCATTACATTCATCCTTGATCTAAACTGTTATAATCCGGGGGTCTAGGGGACACCCCCACTTTTCATTCGACAATAAATGTATCATCTTGAACACAAACCACTGGCGGGTAGACAGCGCTTTTTTTTTAATACACATTTTCACTAATAACACCCCCGGATATATTCCGATCAGGCTGATAAGTTTCGGGACACAATTAGGGCCCAAAGGGAGCATGTGTGCGAAAGAACGAATTTTTTAGACCGAAAATGAAGCCGGTACACGTAATACGGCGTACGGCGGACGGACATTGCATTTTTGGAATCTACTCAGCTTGAAACGGAAGGTGTATTATTCACAGAATAATAAACCAAAATGCAATGCCCTTCGCCGTATCATGCATATATCTACTTTATTTTCGGTCTAAAAAATTCTTTCTTTCGCGCACATGCTCCATTTGGGCCCTAGTTGTGCCCCAAAACTTTGCAGCCTGATCGGAATATACCCCAGGGTTTTATTGGCGAAAAATGCTGTGAAAACAGGGTTTTTTGGTGTTGAAGTAACGTGAGCTTGTGTGGTATCGTTTTCCATGTTTTTTAGGGTAGAAGACCGATTATGAAGTCGATTTTGACCAAACAGTGGAAAATTGAGGTTGTATTCAGCCAGTAATTTACGTTAAATTTTGGTCTAAAATCGTCGTTCTTCTATACACAGTTTGGTTCCTCATTTGGGTCCTAGTTGTGCTCCGAAGCTCGGCAGCCCGATCGGAAAATATCCAGGGGTGTTATGGCGGGTGGAGGGGGGGAATATGTGTAAAACTAGGGGTTTTCGAGTTTTTTTTTGAAGTTTTAGTCAACATGAGCTTGTGAGGTATCGTTTTTTAGGGCGTGGAGACCGGATATGAAGTCAATTTTGACCAAAGAATGAAGAATTGAGGTGGTAATGTAGGTTCAGCTCTCAAAATTAATTTTTTATGAACCAAAAACCTGGAAAATTGTTATAAATCACCATAAATTTGTATAGTAACACTAGAAGTAGTGACAGCAGGTGAATCAAGATGATTAAATGGCACCATCAATGATCAAAAGTAATTTTTTTAAATTGGAGCCTAACTCGTGTTTTTGGGGCCAAAATAGGTGGAAACTATAAAAAATGTAGGTATGGCTGACTTCGCAGCATTTTATTATTATGCTTGTAAAACCGCCAGGTTTGCTTGATTTCTTTTTGTAATACAGTTCGTTCAGTTGAAGTCTTGTTGTCTCGTTTCGTTTCGTTTAAAAGTAATAAAATGTAGGATAATGGCTATCCCAAACAAAAGGTTACCACCTTCCCCTAGGTATCTCTGTTGTTTTCACACAATTTATTCAGACTGATAGAAATCTTTTGATCGATTGTTTGCGTAAAAATATTTTTTCCTTGTCTTATACCATTTTTCTCGAGGTTTTAGCAATTTCTTGTTATTTTACCAAGGTTTTTCAACCTCATTTCTCCAGGGTGCTAGTGCTAGCGAATATCCAGATCGATCATCCAAGCTGTAGGATGATCTGGCCTGTTGTAATCGTAATTGTGTTATTAATTATTACTACTTGAATGATCCTCGGAAATACCCCCGGGAATACAGTGAAGAGAAATGCAAATGATTGTTCTGCCACCCGTCACCCAGAAACCGCTATGAGTTAATTAGTGACTGTGTATAATGTGTGAATAATAATTTAAACAACCTCCCCAGTGATTTTAGTCGATGGCTCTTCTACCGATCTGCAGTTAACAGATATTTACGAGGGACATTCAAACGCAATAATAGCGTACAGGCAAAGCTTGTGTGGTTGTTTGTTGTCAACCAACCTCCTGTTTTAAGACGTAAATAGAGCCTGTTATTTATAACCCAAAGCCCTTCCATTCCGTCGTGAAGGAGGTGCCATATGCTCCGGAACTAAAACGAAAGAGGGGATCGCTTTTGTCGCGAATGAGAAAGAAAAAATGAAGAGATATGGGACTGGTGGTGCTGCAGTGGGGGAAAAAACACTGAAGACGTTGACATGTAAAAAGTGATGGGATCGAAGGAGTGTTGAAGGGACGAGGGCGCATAAGAATGAGGATTCCGTGTCTCTTAGCTGAGGAAGTGAATAACTTTTGAATGTTCTTTAGATCCTCTCATGGAGGTTTATGCGTTCAGCCTTGTAGGCGCTTCAAGCAAATCGTTGTTAAAATCGTCGGTTATTGGTTTATTATTTTCAGTAATAAACCTGTGGGAAAAAAACATTAACCCCGCCACCCTCAAAATTTGGTAGTTTCCAATTCAAGGTACGTAGAATCTGAAAATGGACTAAACGAATTTCTATCCGACCGCCTTACTTTTTGTTCTTAGTTACCATATAGTACAGTAAAAACACTGCACAGACCTTGTCGCATGGGTTTATTATTATATTGGACATATCTACAGAAATGTTGGCTGTTCATTTATTGTTTCTTTCATGTGAAATAATTGAAATAGCTATTTCCGATGGTTTCCACAAATTTTGGTCTCCAAAACACGAATTAAGTACGCTCCTTTTTTTTCAAATTACCATTGATCATTGGTAGTGCCATTTAATCGTCTTGATTCACGTGTTGACACTTTTTCTAGTGTTATTATACAAATTGATGGTGATCTAACACGATTTCCTAGTTTTTGGCTAATAAAAAATCTATTTTGGGAGCTGAACCTTTGGTCAAAATCGACTTCATATTCGGTCTTCTCGTCCCAATAAACATGGAAAACGATACCTCAAAAGCTCATGTACCTAAAACACAAAAAATACCTATTTTTATACACATTTATGTTTAAATGTGTATAAGTAGTAGTATGCCGATCGGGCTGCCGTGTTTCGGAGCACAACTAGGACCCAATTGGAGCATGTATGCGAAAGAACGAATTTTTTGGACCAAAAATGAAGCCGGTACACGTGATACGGCTTACGGCGGACGGCGGACGGACATTGCGCATTTTTGGAATCTACGCACCTTGAAACGGAAAAGAAAAACGCTGCAAATCCCTGCACAACGGTTTATTATTTTGTATAGAATACCCTTCTGTTACAGATCACAGCTCTATGTATAGATAACCCGTCTATATAATATGATATGTACTATTCTATTATATGCATATTATGTAGATCGCAGACCCTCCGTAGGTTAGTACCTAACCCCGTACTCGTTACTAGGTACCTACCTAAATCACGAGTTAAATGTTGCTAAAATAATTCTGCCGATGTCAAACAGTACCTAACAAAAAGAAACACACATAATGAAGTTCTGAAAAGAAATTGTTGATGAGGAGTGAAAACAGTTGCAAAAGTACCTACCAACAAACTCCAGCCCCTTCTACGTAGATGGTATAATGAACCGTTGTGCAATAATTTACCGTTGAGTAATGATTTACCGTAGTAATAATTTACCCATCAATAATACTTCAACGTTTATTCAAGTTTCACTACCTACCAACAAACTCCAATAGAGCCATCATTTTTCAAATTAAATAATATCACAGAACAACCAACTCGACTTCATACTCCGCCAATATAATCAGGTGATCCCTACCAATGATTGGCCGTATTCACAAATTCCTATTGTGGGCGCGTCTCTGGTTACGAGATTTGGTTTGGATTGTATACAATTTCATTCACACTGGAGTCGAAAATGCCTGTCGGTGCAAACTTCGGGGCCTTACTGTGAACGAACGGCTGGACGTACGATGCTCCGGATGGTCTTAAAAAACTCGCAAGTTCAAGAACTATTTAAAACCGTAAAAATATTTACGTAAAAAAATGGTATAGGCGTTTTGAAAATTTCAACCCCTATTTTGAACCCCTTAGAGATGACTCACAGTAACGTCGAGCTTCGAGGACCAACTAGACGCCGAACGGAACCTATAACCCGAATTTCATCAATTTTTTTTCATGGTAACTAAGAAAAGTGGCCCGTACGGCGTACGGCGGACAGACAGAAATATTTTTATTGCAGTTTTGGATTCTACATACCTTGAAACGTAAACCATCAAATTTTGAGGGGGGGTAAGAATTTTTTTTTTCATGCTCGATTCCAATGGTTCATTATTGAAAATAATAAACCAAAAATTTTGAGTATCAACAGTTTTCCACTCTGTGGTCAAAATCGATTTCATATTCGGTCTCCTTGTCCTAAAAAACATGGAAAACGATACCTCACAAGCTCATGTTACTAAAACACCAAAAAACCCTATTTTTACACCCATTTTTCACCCATAACACCGTTGGGTATACCGATCGGGCTGCAGCTAAGGGATACAACTAGGGCCTGTAGTGTCGGATTCCGCTCTCAACCAAAAAGGTGATGTTTTTGTGGTGTTCTTAGTTGTCCTAATTATTTGGGTGGAATCCAACAAATACAAAAAATATTGCCTGAATTTTGTAGTTAGGCAGTCGGCCCTGGAGTCAGTTTTGTACAGTTCTGACACAGGTTTAGGTCACTGCAAGGCGAATAACTAAGGCTGAAATTATAACAAGAGCTAATGCCTGCTGGCTGACTAAATGTGTGATTCTACGGATTTGAATGGAACAACTTGAATAACGTAGGGAAGTAAATATATTGAACAAGGTAGTGTAAGATTTACAGGAAAAGGGTTCACGCAGTTTGGAAAGGACTAGATACAAAAGTGTGCTATGAAATGAAATGAGCACGTCTGATTGGGATTCTGCTACAATGGCAAAGGGACAATTACTATGATAAATTGAATACAAGAAATAGGCTGCATTTGGGGAAATCGTTAGTTGAAGATATGGCACCAGAGTCGTGGGTTCAGTTCGTGATGGGGTAAACTTGGGTTCAATCCGAGTGGCGAACTTGAGGCCACTTTTGGGGCCATGGCTCAGTATTAAGAGAATTCGATTGGACGTTCTGGAACGGAACAGAAAACTCCTTTGTTACCTCTGACTAGATGTCTGGGAATTCAAGATGCCTGAAGGGCGCTACTACAAGACAAAGTGTCGCAAAAGTGATAATTAAAGAGAAGACACTTTTAGGTCCTACCTCTCCTGGAAGATGTGGCGGCTCGGGCTTTTGGCAGCTTCTACCTTCTCGGTTTGGCCTCTCGTCCAGCTCGTTCGTCGTCCTCTGCTGCAGTCGGTTCAACAGAGGTGATGTGGTTTTGTCTACCACAGGAATATAGCTCGTGGCAGAATTGGGTTCAACGCGGTTTGGGGCCAACTCGTACTTTCTGGCGAATTACATCTGTGGTGATTGGTAAGTGATCAACACTTCGTCGTGAACAGTGGGTTTTCACGGTAGTAGGTCGGAGAGAAGGGGTCAACAAAGAGTCGTGAGTTTGTCACGAAATAGGAGCAGAAGAGAGAGTTGGGTTGAGAATGAGAGTGGATAGAGAGGACGGGTTGCGGAAGGATGTACTCCTATGGAGTCTTCTGACTAACTCCCCGCGGTTTTCACCAACAGCAGGTGTTAGAGGAGAGGAAGGTATCCCGCGGTTTTCACCTACAGCAGATACCAGGAAGGGGTACGCCCCATGGCAACCAACAGCAGTCGTGACAAAGGGTGAGAGAGAGAGGTTCGAGGCAGAGAGGCTTGAGAGAGAAGTCGCAAGTTGGGGGTCGAGTTGTTGAACAAAGAGCTGGGCCGGAAGGGCTGTTTTTACAGGGACTTCTCCACTCATCCCTGGTCCACAATTGGCTGTTACAGTCGGTTGAGGCGGATGGGGAAACCCCCGGTTGTTTACCAGCTCGACGACGTTCTCTGCGTTTATTTGGTGAAATTACACAATATTACAGGATTGGATTCTGAGAGGGAACCACGACAACGTCTTCTGAGGCTTTGATCGTAAAAACCCACGCTCCTCCCGTCTCAGTACTATCAGATACAATCCAGGTCCGAATCTCAATCAAGTCAAATGTACAGGTCAACTCTCCCTGAGTAGCTACTGCTGGGTTCACAATGGCGGCTCTATCAATAGACAGTAACAAGATACTATAAGTTCACAGGTTCAGTTTCTGGAGGGAAGTCTCAGCGGGAAGTGGTGTCATGGCGGTGGAGCTGTGGGTATTTAAGTTCATCCCCACTCTTCTCATTGCACCCCTTTGTCGCAGAGGGGAAGATGCGTAGAACCTGTTTCTGCCATCCCTCCAACCGCCAGAGTCAATTTGCGCTTTCTAACTACCGGAGTCAAATTGTGCTTCTGTTTCAATTTGACATTCAGGCCCATATATGGGGCGACAGAGCGAATTTTTTAGAACGAAAGTAAAGTAGATATGGATGATATGCCGTACGGCCGACGGACATTTAATTTTTGGAATCTACGTACCTAGAAACGTAAAATTTTAAAAAAAATTGAGGTGATGTTAGACAATTTTTTTGCTGAGGAATACATAGTTTGTTATTCATAGAATACAAAACCAAAAAAATTGGTTCTTCTTAATATTTGAGAAATATTGATAAACATCTTCGATGAAAAAATGGGCAATGGCGGGATCAAACGATAGGCGAAGAACAAAGAGAAAAGCTGTGGAGACATTAGGTCTTATGAAGAAGCTATAAAGTCAAGCAATCAACTCGGATCGCTTTACGAGAAGTCGTTAGAAGGAGTTTTTCCTTGGCTAGGCAGCGTAATATTTATTCTCAGGGCGATGGGACGTGGCTGAGAGATGGGTGGGCTGGTTGGGATATGAGATTGTCGGTTTGAAGAAGGCAGAACGCAAGGCAACAGGCCCTGTTAACGAGAACGGATATAAGGAGGCGAACCAATCTGTGTAGGAAACGCGAAGGAGGGAGAAAATTCTGCTTCGTCGCTTAAGAAAGATGAAGCAAGGTGGGACGTTATGAGCGCTGTTGGTTAGATTTTAAATGAGGTACAGCAAAAGTAGTATCATCAGATTAGATTCCAGGGTTTCAGTGATAACGAAGAAAATATAGAAGATGAAGAATCTGACCTTTTTACTTTTTTCTTTTCATTTTCAAAGGGAGAGGAGAAGAGAACACTTTTTTGTTGCGAGACCCGCTTGCCATTGTTAAAATTAACACGGAAAGGTTTGATGGCATTGTTCGTAAAACTGGTGCGTAAAAATTCGTAGGTTCCCACTGGATGATTGTTGATTTCATAGTGAATCTCATTGTGGAAAAGAAAAGAGGTCCTTTACGATTTTTTGTGCAAAGTTTTGAATCCGAAATCGGAATTTTAGGAAAATGCTGAAAGTTTTTGATTACAGCTGCATTGTTTTGAATAAGAATTTCTGTGAAAAGCGGGCTGCTAAGTGTGTCATCATTATTTGGACCTCTGTTATCCTCAACATCTGTAATGGAAACGGCGAAAACGCCACGGAGAGTCACTATTTTGGGTTGAAAAGTTGTGATTTGAAAATGTTTGCCCAAAACCCCTTTGTTGGTGGAAGCTCGATCTGAAGTTAATAATTGTTGAGTAGAACGAAAAGAAAAACTGAGCAGATATAAAAGGACTTGTAGGGCTACAAAACGCATTGTGAAAAGACTGTGATATTAATTTGTGGACGCGGGTCAGTAGTGTCGTCGTCCGTGGAACCGACCGCTATAGACAAATAAATGTAACTGGCTGCACCCAGCTGCGCTACTGAAGATATCACCCGGCAAGGCTTACCAGTTTGTCGTTCGACGAGTTGTTTCTGCTGTTATCGCCCCCTTTCCCCTGCTTCTTTTAACAAATCTCGATTGTCAATAGCCTCTCAATTAATAAAGGGAGCGTTTTTCCCGTATTTAACTCTGTCTCTACATATCCACCTTTCAGAAAAATATTTTCCCAGACCACGATAATATTTTCAAAACAGTAAGCTGACAATTATTCCTCCTTGCATGCTGGATCTGCTTACCTTCCTACCCACCCAGTTCTGAATTCGGGGAGAAATATCATCATGTGCAGAAGTATATATCTTCTGTTCACTGCAGTTAAAGTATTTGGTAGAATCTCCTCCTTCACTTCGTCCATTGGGGCCAACTTATTCTGCGACTTCTATCATCACCTCGCCCTCTAACGAATTCGTTCATTCTTCTTTGCGAACTACATATTAATTATATTCCAGACCTAACTCAGTTTATTCAAATCCTGCTGAACCAGTCATTTCCAAGTGTATGAAAAACGTTACGTGTACCTCCGGCGAATTGTTAGTCGAGCGAATGCGAAAGGAGATGACAAGAGTGGTTTTACGCTTCTCGCTAACACGATCCGATTCTGCAGGCTCAGCAATTATTGCGAACGGAAAAAGGGATTTCCGCTGAACAAGCTGAGCCCCACGGTAAATAAGAGAACGTTGTGGGGGAAACCTGACAATTGTTATTTCAATGGTAAACGTAGCACTGAGTTGTAACTGTAGAATCCTTATTTTTCAATCCTAATTTGATTAAGTTTCCAAAAGTGAACACGGTAATTTAGTTTCTGTATTGTGAACACGATAATTTTGTCTAGTAGTACCTATTATCGGCATGATTTTGGAATATCAGTGGTGCGATAAATATGGTTAGCCATGATTTGAACGCGGATATGAATGAGAACTGTAATTTAGATATAACCGCTTTTCAAGAAACTTGGCATGAATCGGGTAGTTTCAGACTACCAAATTGTATGGAAAATTATACTTGTAAACACTCAGTAGCTGTCAGGGAAAAGAGTAGAGGACATGCTAGTGGAGGTATTATGCTTTTCATTAAAAAAGAACATCATCAATTTAGCACAATTCTTGAAATAACGATGTAGTGACCGCAAGCTAGGGTTGGTTTAGGTAGGAGTCTTTTAGGATTGCTACCACTCCGTGGTTTTCACCACAGCGAGCGATAGTGGACGTGCCAGTACCCCGTGGTTTTCACCACAGCGAGCGTGCGAGGGAGAGGATCGAGAGAGGGGGCGCAAGGTAAGAGAGAGAAGTCGCAAGTATGAGTCGGATCGGTAGAATGATGAAGGTTTTTATACACATATCCAACAGAGTGGGGAAGGAACAGGTTGCTATTCACAGATCCAAGAGCGAGACGCCAAGCACCGATCATGCTATTTTGGTGGGAAAAGTGGATATTAATGCTTTTTGCGGCTGAGGAGGTTTTTTTGGCAGGTGAAATTTTACAACAGGGTTGTTGGGTATCATCTCTTTTTGCACTAACGAATTGAACGTTTTTCCTCAGTACCTAAAAGTTTTCTCAGTTCCTACCTACGCTGTACCTTCTTACTGCCCACTTAGTCCCTATAGTTACCCAGTACCTATTTGATTTTTGTGGTGATCGGCTGCTCCCTATTAACAATGTAACTAGCGTCACTTGAGGTATAGGCCGCGTCTTGGCGGCTTCCCGGAGCGGGGTTCCCCTACCCCCCTCCGGGTCTGTAAGAAGGGGTATAAAAGCTGGTGTAACTATCAACAAACAGTCAATCAAGTCACAAACCGACTACTGAGAGTCTCGTGTACTTATTCCTAGCTATAGCTCCCGCTGGATCATCACACTGGTCACCCCGACGACGAACACACAACCTTCACCGGCTACCGGCTTCTGCGAACAGCGTCCCGCCTTCTCGCCTCTAGCGACTGCTCAACGCGCACCTTCACCGGCTTCCTGCCTTCTGCGAACAACGTCCCGCCTTCTCGCCTCTAGCGACGGCTCAATACGCACCTTCGCCGGCTTCCTGCCTTCTGCGAATAGTGCCCCGCCTTCTCGCTTCCAGCGACGGCTTAACACGCACATTCGCTTTGACCCTCAACGGACTTACAAAGGTCCTTTTCAGGACCACTGTCTGTTTCAGCCTTTCAGTTTCAGCCACCACGGACTTTCACGACCGCAACGCCGGCAGAGCAACGTACCCTTGCCCCGGTCATCTTCGGACTAACAACGATTCTTTATGAACCATCGTCCTCTTGCGATCGACAGCGAACCCCCCACCACTCGTCAAGACCAATCAGCGTCCTCTCTCAAGCGACCAATCAGCTATCGCCTCCAGCAAACCAATTAGAGAGCACATCGCCTTCCCCGCTGCCTACTTAACGAGAGCGACCATCAACAGAGCATTCATTCCTCGGATTCACACCTTCAGGAACAGAGAAGAAGAAAAATGGAGACCAGAGCTACTAAGACATCGGAACCGGCACCAGCACCTCTCAAACTGCGGCCTTTTGACCCAGCTTTCCCGCACGTCTGGTTCGCACAGCTCGAACTAATTTTCGCCCAGGAGGGCCTCAAGAATTCAGAAGCCCGCTTCACCCGTGCCTTCCTCGCGCTCCAGCCTCGTCAAGCGGACCTCTGCATCGACATTGTCGCCTCTCACACCGCAAGCTACCAGACGTTGAAAGACCGGCTTATCGCAGCTCATGCACCCTCAGATGGCTCCCAGCTCACAAATTTGCTGCACCCTTCGGTAACAGACGAGCTTCCTTCGGCCCTCGCCCGACGCCTTCAACGTGCACTCCCTGCGGGTACTCCGGCCTCGCTCCTCCAACAACTCTTCTTACGAGCTCTACCAGAGAGCCTTCGCCTTCACTTCGCAGCCAGCGTAGAACCCGATGTCACGAAGCTCGCGGCGGCCGCCGACCGCCTTATACCCTTCGTAACACCTCCTCGTGTGGCTACCGTCGACGAGGAAGTTCAAGTGATCCAGCACCGCCAACAAATGCGGCCTTCTACGCAGCGACAATCACCCCCTCAACGACCGAACAAGAAGTTCTGCTTCTACCATAGAAGATGGGGTTCCCGAGCAAAAAAATGCGTCAAACCCTGCACCTGGTGAAACCAACCGACGGGAAACGCCGACGCACTTCATCGGAAAGTAACACAACTCGGCACCCTTCGAACGGCTAAAGACTCGGAGATCAACACATACGACAACCACTGCGCCTCGGTACACCTACCGCCCTACAAAAGGACATTCACCGTAGCAGACGTCTCAATACCGATCCTCGGCTCCGACTTCCTAAGCCAGGGCCTAGCAGTTGACCTCCCGAACGCCCGCCTCATCAACGCAGCCACGGGCACAATTAACCTCGTACACTCGGGAAATTTCAGCTGTTCAACCTCAGATAATGCACCCTGCTTCCAGGCACTACTAGACGCACACGCTCCTTCAAAAACTCCCTGCGAAGCACCCATCAAACACCATATAGTAACGAAGGGCCCGCCATGTCACGCGAAACTCCGACGCCTAGCCCCGGCCAGCTATACGAAGACGAAAGCCCACTTCGCAGAATTCCTAAACGCCGGCATCATGGAACCATCGGAGGCCCCTTGGTCAAGCCCTCTACACGACGTACCGAAGCCAGACGGAGACATTTGCCCCGTCGGAGACTACCCGGCCCTCAACAGGCTCACTGTCCCCGATCGATACACAGTACCACACCTCCACGACTTCACAACGGTACCTTTCAGGACGACCACACATACTACGTTCGAACTCGCCCGTGCCTTCTTCCGCTGCAAAATCAGCGAAAAAGACGACCTTCTAGTAGCCTCCAAAGATATCGAAGAACATTTTACGCACGTAAAATTATTACTCGATACTCTAGCCAAACATGGCCTCGTGGAACGCCTACACCGTGTCTTAAAAGACGCTATCATCGCTACCTCCTCGTCAAGAACCTGGGCATCGGACCTCAACGGCCCCCTTCTCGGCCTCCGCAACAGGCCCGGCCCTGACGGCTACTCGCCTTCACAGCGATGTTTTTCGGCAACTCCACGACTTCCATGGGACCTGTTCACACAACCACCTCCCTCAACTCCGATTGGTCAAGAAATCTCGCTCCCTATTGGCCAACCGAATTCATCCGCGGATGCCGCGGGTATAAAACGCGGACCGCGACCCGCGAAGGTCATTCTCCCTCACAATGGCACCGCACACACCTCCGAAACTCATTTCGAAGCAGCAACTGCTGAGGGACCTCGCATTGACGCCTTCGCCTCCGGGCCATCATCCCCCGACCACGACGGTACGAGAAGCTATGGCAATCACACGGGCCAGTGCCGCCCCTATACCACCTCGGCCATTCATCAACCCGATGAATCAGAAGATGAAGCCACCACAGGGAATCACCCCACTTCATGCCACTGCCACTCACAAGCAAACCATCACACTGATGCTCCCGCCTTTCGCCGGGAAGTGCTCCGACTGCTGCATACACGGCTGCCACCGCCCCCAGCTACAGAGCATCGGGATACAGGTGTCCCCCGACACCATTACCACTGGGACCCAGGCAACAAACAAGCAAACGCAAGAGGAGCCGCCAACCGCTGCAGCTACGCCGCAAGTGCGGCCCATTTCACCTGCTCCGGCACCTCCTGCCTCGCCGCCCAGCAGAGTCACTCCCGCCAGCCGCCCCTTCCATAGGTCTCCCAGACGAGGCCCCCGACATTATCAGCGGAACCACATCCGAGCACGCTCCCAGTTCCGAGCACGCTCACGGATCCCGCACCGCAGCCGCCGCTAATGCAGGATGACACCGCAACAGCAAAAAACCAAGACAACACGCAGCCTCTTCTACCTCCACCGACGCCTCAACATGATTCACCGTCGAAAATGAATTTATAATTGCAGTATTTAACTTCAATTCTGAGGGGAGCAGTGTGGTGATCGGCTGCTCCCTATTAACAATGTAACTAGCGTCACTTGAGGTATAGGCCGCGTCTTGGCGGCTTCCCGAGCGGGGTTCCCCTACCCCCCTCCGGGTCTGTAAGAAGGGGTATAAAAGCTGGTGTAACTATCAACAAACAGTCAATCAAGTCACAAACCGACTACTGAGAGTCTCGTGTACTTATTCCTAGCTATAGCTCCCGCTGGATCATCACACTTTTTATGGTGGGTAAATTTTTAAAACCGTTTGTTTTTGCCATCACATTTTTACCCAGTACCTAAAAACATTTTTCAGTACCTAAAAAAATTCAAGGGGGGGGGGGGGGGGGGGGCAAAAATTTCACAAAAGGCACTTATCCGAACATAACGAATGTGTGTGCAAAATTCACCTCGATCCCTTATGTCTGTGAGGCTGCAGCCTGTCAAAGAAGAAGGCCAAGAACAACAACAACTAGAAAAACTTCCATAACTCCGGCACCTTAAGGTCCTGAGGATTGAAATTTGATACTCTTCCTCAGGGGCCCCTCATGAATGGGTGTAGGTACCAAAAATCACCACCGGTGACCTGTTCGGTCGTGTAAACAGTGCTCTTGATCACTTTGGAGGTTTTCGGTTATCTTGGCGGTAACGCAATTCAGTTTTCTAACTTCCAGCCCCCCCCCCCCCCCCCCCAACCACCACAGAAAATTCAAAGTTACTTTCCACAGCTTCCACCGGCCCGCAGGACGACACGGATTTACATTGGATTTATAACTTCCACTTTTCTAGTGCTTGGCTTCCTTCTCTATTATCGGAGTTAACAAGCTTCACGAGATAAAGCGTTGGTGAAAGGTCGGTGGAGCAGCGCTTTTAGAGGATTAAAAGCTTCAAACTCACGGCAGGAGTGAGGGATTTAGATAATGAAGGTGGCCAGAAGTTACTTACCGGATGGGAGAGGTCCTGCTGAAGTCCCTCAGATTTTGTCAATAGAAGCAACTTAGTGCAAAATTGTATACCTAACTCCAAAATAGGTTGGTAATTAAGAATCGTACAGCAACAATAAGCTTTCGCAGTCTTCCCAGATTTATCGCTCTTGGATATAATTATAAACAATTTGCAGCTTGAAATTCCCCCTAGAAAGATTCTGAAACATATGGAAAAACAATTCCAGTCATGCAGCACAGCCCATATGAACGTATTTATGGGAGACTTCTATGTAACCTGGGGTGAACACAGCGGGTCTGCCTCGGTATAAATATATCGAGGTGCGTAGGAGGCAGACTGGGGTCCCACGAGCCCCCACCACCCATCATTTCCGGGTTTCGAGTTTTTTGGGAGTCATAAATCGTCAAAATACCTACAAGTCACCGACTTCCAAGATTCTGTCATGTTTCATCGCTGGAACGGTTTTCTTCAGCTCTAAAAAAATATTGTTTGTTTTATTCATTCCCGCGTCCCTTCGCGTCATTGCGGGATGTGTTACGGACATGAGAGCAAGCTGAGGGGGTGGGGAGTGGGGATGTGGCATGATCCAATCAACGCCAAAGTGATAGGCATTCGCCTGAATTTAAACCGTTCATGCGAGATCCAGGGACTTTTTCCGTTACCCATATTTTGGTAATTCCGAACCCCCCTCCCATCCCCTTTTTCCTCCCCGTTTTCCTCTCTTTTTCGCCCCTTCCTCCTTCCCACCCTCGTCAAACCTCCCGGTTCAATCCAATCAGGCCATCTGTCGAACACACCCCCTTTTTGCGATCGTACTTACTATGAATTTTCTCGAGCGTTTGAATATCCATAATTCATGCCCCCCCCACCCCCACCAACCACTTCAATAACCCCGTCTTCCTCCAACTTTATTATGGTCTACAAATGGTTTATTCACTATACGTCTATAACAACCCCGTAACCTTCTACCCACTTAACACGAGTCTTTGTTTTTGTTGAAATGTCTCGTAAATTATTTTCGCAACACCACACACACACCTTCCTTGCTCGCTTTTTCTCTCATCTGGGATTCAGTTGCAAGTCTCGTTGTTCCATTCATTACGTATTTTACACACTACTAATAAGTCGTCGGATCGGTACGGATGTAATCACCAAAATCATTGTGTTCCAACTTGCCCCGTCTGCAGCAAAATCGGTTAAGTTAAGCCATGTGATCATAACCAGCTGTTCCCTAGTGTTGGTATATGGGCTGGCGTTATGAATACCACCGTATGGTTCTCATGCTGCCAACCCCTTTCAGAAAAAAATCTCCCCAAATCCACCAGCAAATCCCCCGTTTCCCGCAAGACGAACACTTGAAACGTCCATAACTCCCTTGTGTCGCTGAAATGGGTTCAAACTTGGAGGGTCGATCAGGATAATACTTCGATAGTTCCATGTGAATTTGGTTGGAATCATACTGTAACTTTTGTCTGCGCATGCGCGAACATGAAGTGTTGACCATTTACTTTTCACGCTTGTAACTACCCGAAAAGTAGTCGTAGAGAGCTGAAATTTTGAGGGTACACGCGGGTTGGATCGCAGATAGTCTATAATCAAAATGATTGAAATCGTACCGTAACTTTCTTCTACGCATGCGCAAACTTGAAACACTTGAAACGCCCAAAACTGCCTTAAATATTTTTGGAATTTCGTTTTGAAGGGTCGATCAGGAATAATACGTTGCTAGTTCCACTTGAATTTCATTGGAATCGTACTGTAACTTTCGTCTGCGCATGCGCGAACATTAAATGTTTGATCTTATTACGCATATTAGGTAATTTATTACTACTCTGTTTATTGCTGTTCAATCATGTTGACTCGTCATTTTTTACCAACTGGTCCTACACGTGTCCATGTTACTTGGATTTTACTCATGTGAAAGTTCCCCATTATTTTATTGACAACATGACCACCATTGTTGATACTTGAGTTTCTCGTGGTTATAAACCGCCGTTTCACTGTTTTTACAGGGATGTCTATTAGGTATAATTTATTGCCTTTTTCTTTAAAAAATTTAAAAAAATTGCAATTTGTTAAAAAAGTCTTTCAAGTTGGGTGGGCTTCCTCACTTATTGTAACATGGTCGTGTAGGATCAGTTGGTAAAAAAAGTGAGGGAGCTATACAGCCCATCCAACTTGACAGAGTTTTTTTTAAGACATCGTAATTTGTTTTAATTTTTTTTAGAAAAGGTCCTAATAAATGATACCCAGTAGACATCCCTGTAAAAAGTATGAAACGGCGGTGTATAACCACGAGAAACTCAAGTATCAACAATGGTATTCATGTTGTCAATAAAATAATAGTATAACTTTCACATGAGTAAAATCTAAATATGTTTAGATCTGAAATAAAATGTAAAAGAATTGTGAACAAATTAGAGTGAAGTAGCAACAGTTGTGAACTAGTTTGCTGTGAAGAGTAGTAACAGGGACTGTAAAAAGTAAAATCCAAGTACATCCATTCACAAAAGTGTTCCAGTCATGCGGTACCTGTGACTTAAGTAATGACAGTGAGCGAGTTCTTTTACACTTACGGAACCAAGGTATTAACTCAGCCTTCTAGATAAAGAGGAGGGTATGTCAAAAGGTGCTACGGGTCAGAGTTGGTACTGAGGGTGAGACTCTTGTGTTTTAGGATGGTACTTTCAATGTCCTCTCATATGGACATGCTGCTTGATTGCCCCCCCCCCCCCCCCCGCTCCCACGCACACACGTGTTCCGTTCCTAAAACAAGTCGTCTCAAACTCGACCATTTCAGCTCACCGAAACCCATTTGTGTTACACTAGGACGGGAGCTATTAGCAGCTGAACATTTACGAACCGCGTTATTGTAGTAAAAAATTACACGGAGCAGACCCTCCTTCACCAGCGGCTGTAACAATGGAACCTTTGTAAATAGGGGATACGACCCTCGCCCTTCTAAACGTTCTCAAGTTGCCTCTAATGTTGAATTGATTGACTGTTATTATTTCATGGCGGTACTTCTACCATCAAGGTTTTTAAGGGGTTCGGCCACCATGTTAGACTGGTATCACGGAGTTTGGGGGGGAAGGGGCAGCGGCGGCAGGTCTGTCTGTCCAGGTGTAAATGGAACACATCTCCCCTCGGTCGTGCAGTAAACTGGTACCAGTAGTTGATCATTTAATACTTGTACAGCTATATCCTCAACCATCTCACAGTGGTTCCTCAACCGGATTTCTAGGAAGAAACCGTTATTGTAGGTCATTTTGCAATCTAAAATACACAAAATGCCCCTGTACCTCGAAAGTTCCAGCCATGCAGCATGACCATAATATAAGCAAACTTGAAGTAAGTGGCTGCTGGCTATTTTTGACAATTCCATATTGTTGTCGATTTTTTCTTTTTTGTGTATTATTTTCATTAATAAACCTTTGGAACCGAGCACGAAAAAAACAATTTTTAACCCCCCCTCAAAATTGTATGGTTTCCATTTCAAAGTATGTAGAATCCGAAAATGCAATAAAAAAAATTTCTGTCCGTCCGCCGTACGCCGTAGGTACCTCGCGCTTTTCTTAGTCACCATGAACCAAAATTAACGAAATTCGGTTTATAGGTCCCATTTGGGGTCTAGTTGGTCCGGGTTGAAATCTCCAGGACGCCGTTATCTCGAATTTTCTTACGGTTAAACAGTTCTCGAACGTGGGAGTTTTATAAGACCACTCGCAGCATTGTACGTCCAGCCGTTCGTTCGCAGTAAGGCCCAGAAGTTTGCACCGACAGGCTTTTTCAACAGGAGGGTGAATGAAATTGTATACATTTAGCCCAAATATCATCACGTTCTCCAAATGTCTGCACGTTCTTCGCCGTTGTTCGGTATTCCTTTCTCGCCGACAAATTACCAACTAAATCGCCCCCTTCGTCGTATCCCACGAACTGCAAACCTCTTTTTGAACTTGAATCCCGATTTTGATTTTTTTAATGATTCCCTCTCGAGGTTGAGGGCCGTGGTTCGCGGTACCCCCGATGTGGTCCTATAGTGAAAGATTCCATGTTTCATTTTTCAAATTTTATAGTTTCATCATTGTTTTCCTTTTCCGTAATTATTTTCAGTGCGTAACAATTATAATCATAACTCGTAAGAATGTTTACCTATGTCTGTATCTCACTGTCACTGACCTGTAATGTAATTGGGCTTGCCCGTAATAAAATAAAGTAATGAAGTAAAGTAATAAAGTAATCACTAGGGACACGGTAACAATCGGGAATTGGCCCGAGATCATCATTGCTAGGGAGCACCTGATTATATTCACGGAGTATGAAGTCGAGTTGGTTGTTCTATGATATTATTTCATTTGAAAAATTATGGCTCTTTTGGATTTTGTTGACTGGTGCGGAACGGTTCATGATACCCTCTACGTAGAAGGGACTGGAGTTTGTTGGTAGGTACTTTTGCAACTTGAACAACCGTTGAAGTATTATTGATGGGCAAATTATTACACAACGGTAAATTATTACTCAAAGTTAAGTTATTGCACAACGGTTCATTATACTATCTACATAGAAGGGGCACCTATACAGGTAAATTATTACACAACGATTTATTATTTGCCTTATGCTTCATGAATAACTACAAAATAATTAATGATCGCATTATTGAATCCCGCGCATTTGTAGGAAACTTTAATTTCGGGACCGGCTCCAGTACTCGATTTAGGGCTTTCCTGGGGGGAGCTCGAGGGTATTGACCACAGAAAATAGTGATCTACGCAGAAGGGGCATCTATACAGGTAAAAAATAAACCTCTGTGTAATATTTTGCAGCTTTTTTTAACCATCAAAACTCAAATTTGACACGCTGAGGAGAATAATTTTTCACTATTGAAACAGACTTGTTACGTCTCGATTGTATGGTATTGTAGTGTGTATAATATAAATATACATAATAATGTACCTACATGAAAATTGAAGTCCAGGGAGGCATGAGAATGCTCTGCAATGGAAAATAATCGAAAATATTTTCATATATTTATGTCCTGCAACTTTTAGATCCATTTCACTCGCGCATTTCCCCTCGAAAATTCGCGCAAAAAGCTGATCAAACGAGGGTCAAAATTGGGGTTTTCGGATCAAAAATCTATATAAATTGCGATTAAAAATCATCAAAATTGTATAAGATGGTCAACATAGAAAAATTCTACACAAAATCAAAACTTGAAATTGTGAACAATCATTTACACTAGACAATTTACAATGGACAATGGGGTTATAATATAACTCCGTAAAATGAATATAATAACTCAAGGATCTTATAATTCCTGTTCTCAACTCTGTGAAACACCGATGTGGTACATCGTACCACATGTGGAATAACTATTGTGATAAAAGCGGGGTACTAAAGAATAACACTGGATGATCGCCAAACACCCGGACTGTTTGAGGACTAATACCCCAAAGCGAGCAGGTGAGCCCTTATGGGGTAACTAATTTCCTTATAAATTAATAGCTATGGAAGGTTTAGTAATTATCAGCTGTTATTATTATTATTATTATTATAATAAATTAATGTAATTTTCTCAAATAGTTTAATGGAAATAATAATAATAAAAAATAAAAAGAAGTCCACAACTCGTGGAACCACGAGGGCGCAGTGGTTGCGGCGAATCCGGTAGCATAATTATGACCGTTCGAGGCCGCTACAGCTATCAGGGAGAGTAAAAGCACTTACCGATAACTCGTAAAGCAGAATAAGTACAAATTTACAATATGCAGCGGGGCGCCTAGATGTGAACCGCAAAGCACATTACGAACGGGCCCGCAATAAAATCCTCCGTTACATTGTTACAGGGATGGAGAATTGGAGTACGGAGAAGATGCGAATTATCTGCCATTATTTGCCACGACGTCTATTAGCGGTCCATATCTGGGGGAGGTAGCTCGAGATTGCCGCAATTATCGGAGGTTGTGTAGCCGCAACGTAGAATTCTCCTTTTCATGCCTATTCCCGGGGTTTTAGGAGTCGAAAGTAATATAATAGCAGGTAGTACACGTAACTCCAGCCCAGAAGTTGGATGTTCCGTGATATTATAACAGTTTGCAGAACTTTTAAATTACGTTCTAAAATCTGCCCACCTATAATCACAAGTCGTTATTTTCTGTCATTATTCTCATTGTTTTCTTCTACTGTTCTGTGATTCAGAGTTATTTCCTCTGTACCTTTATGTATGCAACTGGGCCCCGCTCTGCCCAGTTGCATGGGGGGTTTACTCTCCCCACTAATCTGTATTTTCCTATAAGGGCAGACGGGGGATTTATTTTTTCGAAGCAACCATCCAGACTACTCAGCTGTAAAAAAAGATGAACTTACGCCAGATTGGTGGCTCATACGGTCACGCTACATGTCTGGAACTTGTTGACTTTTTACGAGCTTTTTTTGTGACGCACACGCTACAGGAAGGAACAGGTATTTGGAACACGTTCGTCCTCACAAGGAACATGTCCTTTCCAATAAACAGGGACATGCTCTTTACAATAAACAGTTAACGCATGTGACTTGGTCAGTCAGATCTCTAGACCCCAAATGGGCCCTGCAAACCAAATTTAATTAATTTTGGTTCGTGTTACTAGGAGAAATGCCAAGTAAGGCTTAAGGTATTTTTTAAATCCATTTTTTTCCGAATTCCTCGTAAGTACCTTGTACCTTTCCTTACGTAAGTACCTTCGTACCTTTTTACGTAAGTACCTTCGTACCATTTATGTAAGGTACCTTTCGAATCCTTTGTAAGTATCTTGAAACGGAAATCATCAAATTTTGAGGGTTTTTTTTTGTTTTTTGTTTTCTTCATGCTCGATTCCAAAGGTTCATCGGGTATTGAAAATAATAAACCAAAAATGTTGTTTCGTGGAAAGGGTTTGATCCTGTTGGCGGGTCTTCATCAAACATGGGCTACCTTGTGCCATATATTAATGGGGGTTCTGTAATGCTATCCACGTGGCGGAAAGCAGAGGACACCAACCATCCAGTCCGGAGTTCTTGTACTTACTAGGATTTCAGCAAAATTCTACACCCACTTGTTTGGTAGGTACTCGAAATCTTCATTAACTCTGTTATAGTAATTGCGTTTATTGGGGTTTCATTGTACCTCAGACGGCCTATTATGAATGAACGCGGGTTCACATGGACGCGTAATCGACGTAAAGCGCAGATGCGTAATTAAACTTGATTGGCTGATCAGGGTTACGCTCTTTCTTTCCGGAATCAGTGTTGTCCATGTGAATGGTGACATGCTTTTACGTCGATCATTCGCCCATGTGAACCCGACTTAACGGATGAATTATCGAGATCTTTTGTCGGAATGTCTGATATTGTGAGAAATCCCCTGTAATTTACAGACTGACAGGGCCGGCATCCGCCATTTTGATCGCTCATGCCGACTTGATTAGGTTCAAATTGGAGGCATTTACAACTGGGGAGTGAGGAGGAAGTTGGTAGAGGTCGGCGCAAATCGTATGTTTTCATATGATTTATGCCGCAACTTCGAACTCGAATTAGTTTCCAAGTTGATCCTAACTAATTTCGTTTCCGTAACACTTTCGCAAAAGTTTCAGGCGATTTATACCCGTGGAACCTTCATTTAAAGTACAAAATCAAGGGGGAGGCGGAGTTTTAGGAAAACAAACTACATCTGAGGGCCTAAACGCGCAGAGCGAAGTTAATAATTTGGAGTTTTGAGAAGTAATTATTGAACGTCAATGCGCCTTTAGGACATTTAGATTTAGGAAGTCAGTGCGCCTTTGCTAGGTATATATCGCAGTGATAGAAACACGAGCATGAATTCGGTTTGTTGCTGATGATAATATTTATAATAATACTAGCTGTGTACCCGCGCTTCGCAACGGTAGAACAGACACCCCCTTTAGGACAGGCCCCACTCATAACAGATACCACCTCCTCAACTGATCAGAAACCTTCCCCAATGCCAACCCTAACTGCCTTTAACCCCCCCCCCCCCCCGTATCCTATGAACCCTCCCTACCTGGTTAGAAACATTCCTCAATGTTCACACAACAAATTCCCAAAGTTGCACTCCAATTGGTCAAGTAGTTTTGAAATTTCTGTAGACCCCCCCCCCCCTCTCATAACCTGTACCCCCCTCCCACTAACATCCTGATTGAAGTACCACTTGAATGTACTCGTCGAGCTGAATCCAGAATCTAATTACAATCTGATTTACGTCCAACCGTTCAAAGTTATTATAAGCATAAACGTCCTCATAGAAGTGATTATAACACGTTTTTTAGTAGTATTTCATTCATAGCGTTTCAACGGATGGACAGATTCAAATGTGGATTTTTCATAAACCTTCCCAGATAAATTCTGCGTCAAATGGTACCAGCCGCAACTTTCTACGTTCAGCCGTTCTCAACTGATGCCGAGACAAACAAACAAATTCCCAAAGTTGCACTCCAATTGGTCAAGTAGTTTTGAAATTTCTGTAGACCCCGCCCCTCTCATAACCTGTACCCCCCTCCCACTAACATCCTGATTGAAGTACAACTTGAATGTACTCGTCGAGCTGAATCCAGAATCTAATTACAATCGGATTTACGACCAACCGTTCAAAGTTATTATAAGCATAAACGTCCTCATAGAAGTGATTATAACACGTTTTTTAGTAGTATTTCATTCATAGCGTTTCAACGGATGGACAGATTCAAATGCGGTTTTTTCATAAACCTTCCCAGATAAATTCTGCGTCAAATGGTACCAGCCGCAACTTTCTACGTTCAGCCGTTCTCAATTGATGCCGAGACAAACAGACAGACAAACAAACAGACACTGTTTTATTATATGTATAGATATGGGACGAGAAGACCGAATATGAAGTCGATTTTGACCAAAGAGAAAATTGAGGTTCTAACGAAGTTTCAGCCTTAAATTTACGTTAAATTTTGGTCTAAAATCGTCGTTCTTCCGCACACAGTTTGGGTCCCCATTTGGGAACACATTTGGGTCCTAGTTGTGCTCCGAAACATGGCAGCCCGATCGGCGTACACCCAGGGGTGTTATGGGAGAAAAATGGATGTAAAAATTGGGATTTCGAGGTATTTTTGAGATTTTCGTGAACATGAGCTTGTAAGGTATCGTTTTCCATGTTTTTTTTTTTTTTTTTTTAGAGCGAGAAAACCGAATATTAGGTTGATTTTGACCGAAGTGTGAAGAATATTGAGGTTGTAACGAAGGTTAAGCTCCCGAAATTCATTTTTTATTAGTCAAAAACAGGGGAAATTGTCTGAAATCACCATGCATCTGTATAATAACACTAGAAATAGTATCAACAGGTGAATCAAGACAATTAAATGCCACTATCAATGATCAAAAATAATCTGTTGAAAGGAACAGCCGAGCCTAATTCGTGTTTTCGGTGGCCAAAATTGGCGGAAACCATAAAAAATAGCCATTTCAATAATTGCACATGAAAGAAACAATAAATGAACAGCCAGAATTTCTGTACGTGTGTCCAGTAGAATAATAAACCCATGTGATAAGGACTTTGCAGCGTTTTTAAATTGATCCTGAACTAAAGGATTTTTCGAGACCACCCGGAGCATTGTGCGACCAGCCGTTCGTTTGCACCGAAAAGCTTCGTCAAATGATCGTGAATCAAACGGTGTCAATCCGGCCCAGATATTATCGCTAGGGAACACCTGATTATTTCATTTAAAAACACTGCAAATCCCTGCACAACGGTTTATTATTTTGTACAGAATACCGTTCTGTTACAGATCACAGCTCTCTGTATAGATAACCCTTCTATATAACATACTAGCTGTGTACCCGCGCTTCGCAACGGTAGAACAGACACCCCCTGTATCCCCCCCTCCAGAACTGATCAGAAACCTTCCCCAATGCCAACCCTAACTGCCTTTAACCCCCCCCCCCCCCCCCGTATCCTATGAACCCTCCCTACCTGGTTAGAAACATTCCTCAATGTTCACACAACAAATTCCTAAAGTTGCACTCCAATTGGTCAAGTAGTTTTGAAATTTCTGTGGCCCCCCCCCCCCCTTTCATAACCTGTACCCCCCTCCCACTAACATCCTGATTGAAGTACCACTTGAATGTACTCTTCGAGCTGAATCCAGAATCTAATTACAATCGGATTTACGTCCAACCGTTCAAAGTTATTATACATAAGCATAAACGTCCTCATAGAAGTGATTATAACACGTTTTTTAGTAGTATTTCATTCATAGCGTTTCAACGGATGGACAGATTCAAATGCGGATTTTTCATAAACCTTCCCAGATAAATTCTGCGTCAAATGGTACCAGCCGCAACTTTCTACGTTCAGCCGTTCTCAATTGATGCCGAGACAAACAACAAATTCCCAAAGTTGCACTCCAATTGGTCAAGTAGTTTTGAAATTTCTGTAGACCCCCCCCCCCCCCTCTCATAACCTGTACCCCCCTCCCACTAACATCCTGATTGAAGTACCACTTGAATTTACTCGTCGAGCTGAATCCAGAATCTGATTACAATCGGATTTACGTCCAACCGTTCAAAGTTATTATAAGCATAAACGTCCTCATAGAAGTGATTATAACACGTTTTTTAGTAGTATTTCATTCATAGCGTTTCAACGGATGGACAGATTCAAATGCGGATTTTTCATAAACCTTCCCAGATAAATTCTGCGTCAAATGGTACCAGCCGCAACTTTCTACGTTCAGCCGTTCTCAATTGATGCCGAGACAAACAAACAGACAGACACTGTTTTATTATATGTATAGATATGTACTATTCTACATATATTATGTAGATCACGGACCCTCCATAGATTAGTACCTAACCCCGTACTCGTTACTAGGTACCTACCTAAACCGTTGTGTAATAATTTACCTGTATAGGTTCCCCTTCTACGGAGATAGAATAATGAACCGTTGCGTAACAATTTGCCCATCAATAATACTTCAACGGTTGTTCAAGTTGCAAAAGTACCTGTCAACGAAATCCAGCCCCTTCTTGGTAGATGAGCCGTAGTGTAATAATTTACCGTTGTGTAATAATTTACCGAGGTGTAATAATTTACCGTTGTGTAATAATTTGCCATTGTAATAATTTGCCATTGTAATAATTTACCCATCAATAATACTTCAACGGTTGTTCAAGTTGCAAAAGTACCTATCAACAAAATCCAGCCCCTTCAGGGTAGGTGAGCCGTTGTGTAATAATTTACCGTTGTGTAATAATTAGCACATTGTGTAATAATTTACCCATCAATAATACTTCAACGGTTGTTCAAGTTGCAAAAGTACCTATCAACAAAATCCAGCCCCTTCTGGGTAGATGAGCCGTTGTGTAATAATTTACCGTGGTGTAATAATTTACCGTTGTGTAATAATTTGCCGGTGTGTAATATTTTGCCATTGTGTAATAATTTACCCATCAATAATACTTCAACGTTTGTTCAAGTTTCAGAAGTACCTACCAACAAAATCCAATAGTCCATCACTTGTCAAATGAAATAATATCACAGAACAAACAACTCTACTTCATACAGCCATCCTTGATTATAATCAGGTGCTTCCTAGTGATGATATCCCGGCCGGATTTATACCGTTTGATTCACGATCGTGTTGACGAAGCTTTTTGGTGCACACGAACGGCTGGACGTACGATGCTCCGGGTGGTCTCAAAAAATGTTTTAGCTCAAGACAAATTTAATAACGTGAAAAAACCATACTCTTCTATCGGAAGTTTTCGAGCAACGGCGTTCTGAAAATTTCAACCCCTATTTTGAACCCCTTAGAGATGACTGACAGTAACGTCGAGCTTCGAGGACCAACTAGACCCCGAACGGAACCTATAACCCGAATTTCGTCAGTTTTTATTCATGGTAACTAAGAAAAGTGGCCCGTACGGCGGACAGACAGAAATATTTTGGTTTATTATTTTCAATAATGAACCATTGGAATCGAGCATGAAAAAAAATAATTCTTACCCCCCCCTCAAAATTTGATGGTTTACGTTTCAAGGTATGTAGAATCCAAAACTGCAATAAAAATATTTCTGTCTGTCCGCCGTACGCCGTACGGGCCACTTTTCTTAGTTACCATGAAAAAAAATTGATGAAATTCGGGTTATAGGTTCCGTTCGGCGTCTAGTTGGTCCTCGAAGCTCGACGTTACTGTGAGTCATCTCTAAGGGGTTCAAAATAGGGGTTGAAATTTTCAAAACGCCTATACAATTTTTTACGTAAATATTTTTACGGTTTTAAATAGTTCTTGAACTTGCGAGTTTTTTAAGACCATCCGGAGCATCGTACGTCCAGCCGTTCGTTCACAGTAAGGCCCCGAAGTTTGCACCGACAGGCATTTTCGACTGCAGTGTGAATGAAATTGTATACAATTCAAACCAAATCTGGTAACCAGAGACGCGCCCACAATAGGAATTTGTGAATACGGCCAACCATTGGTAGGGATCACCTGATTATATTGGCTTAGTATGAAGTCGAGTTGGTTGTTCTGTGATATTATTTCGCTTGAAAAATGATGGCTCTTTTGGAGTTTGTTGGTAGGTAGTGAAACTTGAACAAACGTTGAAGTATTATTGATGGGTAAATGATTACTACGGTAAATCATTACTCAACGGTAAATTATTACACAACGGTTCATTATACCATCTACGTAGAAGGGGCTGGAGTTTGTTGGTAGGTACTTTTGCAACTTTTTTCACTCCTCCTCAACAATTTCTTTTCAGAACTTCATTATGTGTGTTTCTTTTTGTTAGGTACTGTTTGTCATCGGCAGAATTATTTTAGCAACATCTAACTCGTGATTTAGGTAGGTACCTAGTAACGAGTACGGGGTTAGGTACTAACCTACGGAGGGTCTGCGATCTACATAATATGTATATAATAGAATAGTACATATCATATTATATAGAAGGGTTATCTATACATAGAGCTGTGATCTGTAACAGGAGGGAATTCTATACAAAATAATAAACCGTTGTGCAGGGATTTGCAGCGTTTTATTGCAGTTTTGGATTCTACACACCTTGAAACGTAAACCACCAAATTTGGGGGGGGGGGGGGCAAGATTTTTTTTTTTTTCATGCTCGATTCCAATGGTTCATTATTGAAAATAATAAACCAAAATGATGGATCTTCTTGATTTTTCGATAAGTACTTTACGCAACGGTAAATTATTACACAGCGTTTAATTATTACATAAGGTTTTGTATACTATCTGCGAAGAAGGGGCATCTACATAGGTAAATTATTACGCAACGGTTTATTTTTTACCTCAGTATGCTTCATGAATAATTACAAATAATTAATTATTGAATCATTGAATCCCGCGCATTTGTATGAAACTTTAATTCCCGGGCCGTCTCCCGTACCGCATTCAGGGCTTTCCTGGAGGGAGCTCAAGGGTATTGACCACAGAAAACAGTGATCTTCTTAGAAGGGTCATCTCTACAGGTAAATAGTAAACCGCTGTGTAATAATTTGCATCAATTTCCAATTGATTCCCAACTAAAGAGTTTTTTGAGTCCGTTCGTGTGCACCGAAAAGCTTCGTCCAACATGATCGTCAAATGATCAGGAATGAAACGGTATGAAGCCGGCCCAGATATCATTGCTAGTGATCACCTGATCATAATCACGGATGGCTGTATGAAGTCGAATTGGTTGTTCTGTGATATTATTTCATTTGAAAAATTATGGCTCTTTTGGATTCTGTTGATATATTTTTGTAACCTGGACAAACTTTATGCTTCATGAATAACAACATACAATTAATTATTGAATCATTAAATCCAGCGTATGTTTATGGAACTGTAATTCCCAGGCCGGCTCCTGTAGGTACTCAATTTAGAGCTTTCCTGAGGGGAGCTCGAAGGTTGGTATTGACCACAGAAAACAGTGATTCACGCAGAAGGGGCATCCATACTGGTAAATAATAAACCGTTTTGTAATGATTTGCATCGTTTTTTACCCACAAAACTCAAAGAATATTTTTGACTAAATATTGTAATAGTATTTTTCCGTCCTGAGTCAGCATTCTGTACTATGATTGTAATGGTTTTCAGTTGGTCGTGATTCAACCAATGAATATTACTCGTATGTAACACTCACATTGGATTAATTACCCACATATTGTTTTCTCAGCGTTTCGGGCTGATTTCTTCATTCCGTGGTAGATAACCGAACAAGTGCTCAAACAGTTGCCATCATGTTAGGTATGATCAAACACACGTCATGAAATGACAAATGCCACTGTAGTTATTTTCACGAGGAGTTGGGAAAGAGTAAGTGACCTCTGCAGCTGAAAACCTTCTTACAAAGGGTTCTTTTATGATCTAATAGTGTGTATGAGATGTTTTTCCTTTTGAAAGCTGATGTATAAAGGCTTCCTCGTACACCATCTCCCCGTAGAATGTTTACTCAAGAACTTTCTCGCGTCAACTGTTTCCAGTTGACGCGAGTCGCTTCCTCCGACGCCCGGAGGGGAACCTTTACTTTATTATTGATGAGATAAGTTGGAGGAAACTGTTATAAATATTGATGATGTTGTGGATTAAATTAAATGTTTGTAACATGATTATTTTCGTAATTCGATGCCTTTGTGGTCTATTTAAATCTCAGTTTAAGTTCGTTCACATGATTGAATGCCTAATAAAAGTTTTGGTAGCGCAGCACACTATGAGCGAATTTGCTTAGTACCACCCAATCTTAATCTGTCCTTCATTTGCTTTCTACCGTGACCAGTAATTTTTGATTAATTTGTTGCCATTTGTGACTATTTTTTTACCCACCAAAATCCTAAATTTGACTTGTTATTCAATAAACGATGTTTTTGACTGTTGATGTCAAAAATGTGATGATGTCAAAAAAGTTTTGAAATAGCCTTTTTATTCTCCAGTTACCATCCTGTACCGCTAATTAGTTATTTTATATCAGTTATATAAAATTTTAGCCGAATTAACCGATTTCAAGTGGAAATAGCCCGAAAAATCTTGTACGAATATTCAAGAGATGGCAACAGCGTCGAGGGCAAATTTATCTTCGCTCTCATTTCGTTAATAATTGACCGGTTTTCAGTCTTTAAATTGCACTGGATTCAGAAACGGCATAACATTTTCGCAAATTGGTTCTTCATTTCAACACCGATTTTTCATTTCAACATTTCAGAATCTGTACATTTGGTACTTTGGCGTTCAAATTTGGCTCATTTTTTTGGAAACCCAGATTAATTAAATTCCTGATTACGATGGTATTTTCAGATTTAAAATTAGACCACTAAAACCCCATTAATTCTTGTCCAAATGGCGATTGGTGGCGCTGGTAGGGGAGGAAGGTGGCACTTGACTGGTGGCAGGAGGCTTCCCAAGTGGGCCACCCCCACCCCCCCTAGACAAATACAAATGTGATGGTTAGTATCAAATTACTGACCTTTGATCATATCAGAGATTAACCTTAGAGTTAGATATATTTATCGTAAAAAACTCGAATCATTCTGACGTGCGCATGGGGAATAACGACGAAACACACCAAATTTAAATAGCAAGATACGGGCTGTGGAAAATTACCCTCGTTCCGAATCTGATACGTCTCGAGCAGTTCGCTGACAGCTGTATACAAATGTTTTGATATGGCTATCTGCAAGTGTTAAAACCTGCTGTCAGATGTAAAAGGATGCCCACCCACTCGGGGGTTGGTTATCTCGCTTTGTTCCCTGCTCCACACGACTGGTCACTCATGTTAGCCAGCTGTATCGGTTTGTAACCCGACCTTCTTACTTCAGCGTTATCTTACTCGTTCTCTCGAACAATAATCTTCTACTGTCTCTGCTCAACCGTCCTCGAGCTGTTTCTGTCCTATAGAAGACGATTGCCCCCTTTGTTATACGCTCTTTTGGGATTTGGCGGGGGCTGTTTTCTGAGCGTTAATCCCGTTTAGTTTTGCCAATATTGATGGAATCAGTGGAAATCGAGTCACACTGGAGGTCACTCTTCGTCTTAATTGCATTGCCACGCTACCAGTTATCACAGTTTTTATTTACTTCCTCACTACCGAAGTTAAGGACGCCTTCGATCGTGATTGAGTAAATAAAAATGTATGTCCTCAAAAATGAAAATTTCCACTACCATTTTGCGTTTCAGACCTCGAGGAACGTTTTTGGTTCCGTGTCTGTCTGTCTGTGGCAGTTCCTTGTAACGCCCATAACTACCCGAAATAATGGTCGAAATGAGCTGAAATTTGGAGAGTAGGTGCGGGTTGGGCCACATATGGTCTCATATAAAAATCATTGAAAAAGTACTGTAACTTTCATCTGCGCAAGCGCAAACGTGAAATACTTGAAACGCCCATAACAACCCTTAATATGGTTGAAATGAGTTCAGACTTGGAAGGTCGATCAGGAATAAGACTTCGATAGATCCAAACGAATTTCATTGAAATCGTAACGTAACTTTGGTCTGCGCATGCGCGAACATGAAATGTTGAACGTTTCCTTGTAACGCTTCTAACTACGCGAAAAATAGTCGTAGAGAGCTGAAATTTCGAGGGTACACGTGGGTTTGATCGCAGATGATCCCATTTCAAAATCATGGAAATCGTCCCGTCTGCGCATGCGCAAACGTGAAATACTTGAAACGCCCGAAACTACCTTTAGAATAATAATAATAGCTACCTTTGGAATAACACTTTGATAACAGCTCATGACTTTCATTCTTCTGCGCATGCGCGAACATGAATTGTTGACCGTTTCCTTGTAACGCTTCTAACTACCCAAAAAAACAGTCGCAGAGAGGTGAAATTTTGTGGGTATACGCGGGTTTGATCGCAGATGGTCCCTTTTCAAAATCATGGAAATCGTCCCGTCTGTGCATGCGTAAACGTGAAATACTTGAAACACCCATAAAAACCCTAAATATCGTTGAAATGAGTTCAAACTTGAAGGGTCGATCAGGAACGATATTTTATAGTTCCGTATGAATTTCATTGGAATCGTAATGTAACTTTCGTCTGCGCATGCGCGAACATGAAATGTTGGCCGCTTCCTCTTAACGCTTCTAACTACGCGAAAAATAGTCGTAGAGAGCTGAAATTTAGAGGGTACACGCGGGTTGGATCCCAGATAGTCCCGTATCAAAATGAACCTACCCAACTACTCTATACGTTCATGTGATTCAAGTGGGGAAGCTATCAGGAGCGTAGCGTGCCTCTGGTGACGGGGGTACCGCAATGAATCCCCCCCCCCCCCCCCCACCAACATTCACACTTCCTCACACACTCTAAAAATGTAAATGTGAAGCAGTTCTTAGCAAGCTGTTTGTCAAAGGAATTTTATGATATTATTGCTCTTCCAAATTCATTAGAAATAATTCATAACATTCCCTTGCAAACAAAATAAAAGGTTTTTCGAACTACAGCCTGATAACCATTGGTACCTATTGTATGTTTCAACAGTGAAATGCCGAGTATACTCACGGTTAAGTTCCTTCACAACTCTCTTGAAATCAGGCAACGCTGAGATTGAACGGCCGGCTCTGATGATGTCGTTCTTTTCGCTAAAACTACGAGAACTAAACGAACGCCGAACCACGGAACAATTAACGCAACAACTATCCATTTTAGGAGGAGACTAGGACACTAGGAAAGATTCGAATTCAAACAACTAAACCTGAAATTAGGAACAATTATTGTGAAAACTACAAGTAATAAAATTATGAGAAAACAGGCCGTCGTAAGAATAGCTTCCGAAAAGCAAAATGGATGACAGTGACAAGTTGTCAAAGTTTTTTTCTCGAGTTTTTAATTGATAGCTACAATCGATCCATACGCCAGTATCCCTCCTCACCAAGATTGGATACGCTGGATATTTGCGCTAGCCCAACTTACTAACACAGTCTCCTGAAGATGTGTAAGACACTCACTCACACACGCAAACACACTCACACAGACGATGTAGAGACACACACACATCGGATTCTGGGCCTCCGCAGACTGGTAGCGGTACCCCAGCGACCTTGAGATTTCAAATATTCGAAACCTGCCGAAAACCATATGATTCTAATCGACTAATCAATACTTGGCTGTTTTTCGTCCATGACTGGCAGACATGGAGGTTGGAGGATAGTTCATGGAGAGAGAGTCATGGAGGATGGAGTTATGAGTGGACAATTCAAATTGCTACCTACCTACGGAATGTAATTTTTTTCATTTTTCGTGTAGGGTAGCGCCGGTACCCCCGGTACCCCTGACGCTACGCGCCTAGAAGCTATACTGCCTACTCGAACTGGCAGGCGTTTTTACCTATTTTAGTAGTATTTTTATTTATCATTGTGGTTATTTTATTTTTTATCCTTAAGAACAATACAATCGGTTTTGTTGTGTTTAATATTTTCGTTAATGATGCACTCTTGAAGTGAACCAGGTACTTACCACGCAATATGTTTGATGAATGAACTAATTATCAGGAAGAATCGTAAAAAGTTATCTAAGCAGAAACAGCTTTGGAATTTTTACTGCATGAGTTATTTGTACACAAAAATAACTCCCTTAGCAACCATTTTTGTACAAAGAGAGGACGTGAGGGTTTAAATGTAATACTGATTCCCGTTACATGTGGTGAAATCCTGCGACGAATATGGAATTGCGAGGACAGTCCCACGGTAACACGCTTCAGCCCATCCCGTTTAGTTCCACCTCAAAAACTGGGTGAGCCTAAATCCCCATGGTATGAAATACAGGGTCTGCGAAAATATTAAGGAATTAAAAGTTTGTTCCGTCTCCTGAACACAAATATTCTCGACGGCTAACAATGTTCGCGATGGTTGTAGAAAGGGGAGGGGCTGCTTCGTTAACGGCAAGAGCTGAATACATTAGAATATAATCTAAAAACCTCCCGTATCCGTTCCCCCTTTTAGGCAGTGGTAGGATATATTTATGCAAAAGTGAAGGAATGATATGAGATCTGTTGGTAGGATTTGTGTGGCTTGTTGTTAAGGGAATAGTAAGTTGAGTGCAGTTCTCGTTTTACTTGGAAACTTCGCTCAGGAAGATACTTGCATGACATTTCTGACCATCCTGAAGAGCCAGAAGTTGGCCGGTAGTTGGGTAGAAACCGATGTGTGTTAATACACCTTGAACCGCCCATATCTGAAAGGGATGTTATTAATCCAGACAGGCGGGATTTTATGGTAGATAGGGATTTGTCCACTAATGATCCTATTAAATGCTCTACGACGAGCATGTTTCCACCTCAAAGGTGGCTTTACATCTTAGATTTCTAAACTATAGGCTTCAAACTGAATCATCGGTAATTCTCGGTTGTGTGCCCCTTTTAAAATACCAAGTACCTACCTATTTTTCCCCCCCTTTTTTTGGGACAAGAAGACCAAATATGAAGTCAGCTTTGACCAAAGAGTGGAAAATTGAGGTTCTACCAATAGTTCTGATCCCAAAATCGATTTTTTATGAGTCAAAAACCTGGTAAATGGTCTGAAATCACCATAAGTTTCCATAATGACAGTAGAAGTAGTATCAGCTGGTGAATAAAGGCAGTTAAATGGCACTATCAATGATCAAAGATAATTTGTCAAAAATAGGAGCCTAATTCGATTTTTCGGGGGCCAAACTTGGTGGAAACCAACAAAAATAGCTATTTCAATTATTGCACACAAAAGAAACGATAAATGAACAGCCAACATTTCTTTAGGTATGTCCAATAAAATAATAAACCCATGTGAGTGTTTTTGCTTTCTATTCTAATGTAACCTCTTTAGTTCTTCAGTGTCATGTCTATTATAAAGACAGAATTGAGAACGCCTTATTTCGTTTATCCAGTGTTTTGTTGAAGGAAATGGAAGAGGTGTTGAATAAGGAAGATAGAAGGGAATGGGTCAGGGGTTTGAAGATCCGGATGAGTTTAAACTTGTGACGAGAATGTGTCCTGAGGCATTTGAACAACGACTTGGTGTCGCCATTGCTCAGACACAACAGTGATATTGTAATGAGGGATGCCACAACTCCTAGAGTCATTTTGGAGGTCACTCCTTATCAAGACTCGTGTCTCTTCCCTTCTTCCTCTCCTTCCAACTCTACTGTACCGTTTACACTAGTAGAGTGAACACTAGAGTTCAAATTTGGTAGTGGGGGAGTCAGTTGAGTAGAGTCACTCTACTACTAGTCAGTAGATTCAGCTGTATTATACTAAAATGTTTGCACGGGTAGGGTAGGATAGTAAGAATAATTAGAATAATTACGGGTAGGGTACTCTTCTCTACCGCTCTGCTCTACCTTCAACTCGGCCAATGTAAACCCGGCTTTAGAACCGCGAAATGACCCTGCAACAAGTCAAATATGGATCTATAGGCATGTGAAATTTCAAAAAACTCTTACCTTTGTAAAAATACTGTTCATAGCTGACATTTTAGGGTGGACGGGGATTCTTCCACAAAAGGTCTCATAAAATACCGTAGAACGATGCATGTTTCTTTCGCAAATGGTTTTCACATTTCTGTACAAGACTTTTCTCTCAGTAGTCATTATTCGGGGTGGCTGCCCTTACAAACGTTGTTGTGGCCCCTTTCTATTACGAACTTTAAGTATTTATTTACCGTGGAGAAATTCAGGCAAAAATGTGGGTTTGGTCACAAAAAGTGTGAGAGTGAGGGTGACATTTAAGAGAGAAAAGTCTTATTGTTTTTAAAGGCACGATTCTTCTTTTTCTTTTCTTTTGCTGGCCGTACAGCGCACTTCCGTCCAACTCCTCCCCATCGTAACGAACCCGTCCTAAACGTTATTTATTCCGCCGACCTTCCCATCCTGCCCTTTACGCCAACTGCTTCCTTCACCCTCACGTAATCCTCCGCCTTTTAAAATATATTTTTTTCCCCCCCTATTAAATTTTGTGACAACTCCAATTAACTGGGATTAGCCTTGTGGGGCTTCATTGTGATACATTTCTTTAAATAAATAACCCAATTAGTAGCTGTAGCAGCCACAAACCCTCTAGTTTTGAAAGATTATTGTTCAAGGTTATTCACCTGTTCATGTTGGTACACGTTTTGTCGTTCTAAGAATATTATTTGAGGAACCCAACTCCAAAACTTTTACTTTTCGATTCATTCCGAAATTGGGTATGCGCGTGGATCACAAAGCAGTTTGTATTATTCTTTTAATGAAACTCGATTACATTCTGTGAACTGTGACAGCAACCGCACTGTCCTGCGATAAGTAGTTCTTTTTCTATGGTTGCTCAAAGCTTCCAGAACTTCTGACGTCACAGTGGGCACGGGGTTCCCGCCCAAATGAGAGGGTTGCAATGACGTCACAACTTCTGAAGCTTTTGAAAAATCGCAGGAAAAAACTACAAAGAAAAATGAAAAAAGAATTGTTGGTGCCAAAATTCTCAGAATGAAATCTACTTTCTTTAAAAAAAAAAAAATAAAACAAATACGAGCGCATACCCTATTGAGTGTTCTCCGTTGGAATCTCTGAACGTACCTTATAATACGTGTAATTCTATTCCTGTGTGTCCAAAAATGAGATTTATTTTGGCAGTGCAATTGAATGTGAAGAATACCATATGCAAATGATGAATGAAAATGCAATACTTGTAGAAAAAAAGTCTGTTGTTGAAAATTAATAAAACCAAATAAGTAATACAGGTAAGTATCCGAAAAGCGCGGGGAAATACGTCCACATGACACTCACTAGAGCCTGGGCGCTATAATGAGGACTTCCTCATTGTAGTAGTATAATCAGCAGGACTTTTGTTTATGTTACTTTCCCAGTTTTAAAAGAAAGTAAGTTCCATTTTAATTAATTTGAGACCAACCGCACTCTCCTACGATGAATATTTTTTGGATTTATTATTTTCAATACCTGACGAACCATTGGAATGGAACATGGGGGAAGAAGTCCCCACCCCTCAAGAATTTATGGTTTCCGTTTCCAAGGTATGTAGAATTCGAAAATGGAATAAAAAAATTTCTCTCCGTCCACCGTATGCCGTCCATAGAATACTTTCCTTAGTTACCACGAACCAAAATTAATGAAATTTGGTTTGTAAGTCCCATTTGGAGTCTAGTCGGTCCACGAAGCTCGGCGTTACTTTCAGCCATCTGTAAGGGGTGAAAAATAGGGGTTGAAATTTCTCTAACGCCATTGCTCGAAAACTCAGCCAAAGGGCAGGTTTTTTTACGATTTGAGGTTGCTCTCGAATTTGAGCATTTTTTGAGACGACCCGGAGCATTGTGCGTCCAGTTCTTCGTTTGCAGCGAAAACCTTCGTGAAGATGATCCTGAATGAAACGGTATAAATCCGGCCCGGATGTCATTGCTAGGGAACACCTGATTACAATCATGCGAGACTGTATGGCATCGAGTTGGTAGTTCCGTGATATTATTTCATTTGAAGAATGATGGTTATTTAGGATTTTGTTGACAGGTACTTTTGTAATTTGAACAAACGTTATGCTTCATGAATAAAAACAAATAATAACTAATGATAGAATTCTTAATTCCACCGCACATTTCTAAAATGTGATAGCTCGATATTGATGAGATGTGGTTGGCTGCAGTACGCGATTTAGGGCTCTCTTGAGGGAAGCACGGGGGTAGGTATTGACCACAGAAAACAGTGATCTACGCAGAAGGGATCTAAACAGTTAAATAATAAACCGTTCTGTAGGCTAAAAGTTTGCAGGTTTTTAGTAGTTCGATGACTATTACGACTACTCTGAAGTACAATAATAATTTTTGCCAATTCTGAACAACGAACCTGCACGCTTCGCCTTCAAAAAAGGTCTCCCCCTTCTACATATTGAGACCTCAAGCCGTCATTGCGTCTAAATATATCCAAATTCTCCCCTCCGCAGCAGGCCAGGCTTATCATACGATTCTTTAACCTGCCTGGAAACAGGGTACAAACCAGAACTCATGGTTGCAGCGTTTTGGACGTGTTTCTTATGACTTCACGATGGAAAATGAAAAACGCTGCAAATCCCTGCACAACGGTTTATTATTTTGTACAGAATACCCTTCTGTTACAGATCACGGCTCTCTGTATAGATAATCCGTCTATATAACTAATATGTACTATTCTATACACATTATGTAGATCGCAGACCCTCCGTAGGTTAGTACCTAACCCCGTACTGGTTACTAGGTACCTACCTACCTAAATCGCGAGTTAAATGTTGCTAAAATAATTCTGTCCATGACAAACAGTAACTAAAATGGCAAAAAGAAACGCAAATAATGAAGTTCTGAAGGGAAATTGTTGATGTGGAGTGAAATAGATGCCCCTTCTGCGAAGATCACTGTTTTCTGTGGTCAGTACCTACACCCGTGGTCAAGTACAATGAACCGTTGTGTAATAACTAGCCCATCAATAATACTTCACCGGTTGTTCAAGTTGCAAAAGTACCGATCAACAAAATCCAGCCCCTTCTTGGTAGATGAACCGTTGTGTAATAATTTACCGTTGTGAAATAATTTACCCATCAATAATACTTCAACGTTTGTTCAAGTTTCAAAAGTACCTACCAACAAAATCCAATAGTCCATCACTTATCAAATGAAATAATATCGTAGAACAACCAACTCGACTTCATACTGAGCCATTATAATCAGGTGCTCCCTAGTGATGATATCCGGGCCGGATTTATACCGTTTGATTCACGATCGCGTTGACGAAGCTTTTTGGTCCACACGAACGGCAGGACGTACAAATGCTCCTGGTGGTCTCAAAAAATTGTTAAGCTCAAGGCGAATTTAATAACGTAAAAAAAACCATACGCGCAACGGCGTTCTGAAAATGTCAACTCCTATTTTGAACCCCTTAGAAATGACTGACAGTAACGCCGAGCTTCCAGGACCAACTAGACCCCAAACGGAACCTATAACCCGAATTTCATACATTTTTGGTTTATTATTTTCAATAATGAACCATTGGAATCGAGCATGAAAAAAAAAATTCTTACCCCCCCTTAAAATTTGATGGTTTACGTTTCAAGGTATGTAGAATCCAAAACTGCAATAAAAATATTTCTGTCTGTCCGCCGTACGCCGTATGCCGTACGGGCCACTTTTCTTAGTTACCATGAAAAAAAATTGATGAAATTCGGGTTATAGGTTCCGTTCGGCGTCTAGTTGGTCCTCGAAGCTCGACGTTACTGTGAGTCATCTCTAAGGGGTTCAAAATAGGGGTTGACATTTTCAAAACGCCTATACCATTTTTTTACGTAAATATTTTTACGGTTTTAAATAGTTCTTGAACTTGCGAGTTTTTTAAGACCATCCGGAGCATCGTACGTCCAGCCGTTCGTTCACAGTAAGGCCCCGAAGTTTGCACCGACAGGCATTTTCGACTCCAGTGTGAATGAAATTGTATACAATTCAAACCAAATCTCTTAACCAGAGACGCGCCCACAATAGGAATTTGTGAATACGGCCAATCATTGGTAGGGATCACCTGATTATATTGGCGGAGTATGAAGTCGAGTTGGTTGTTCTGTGATATTATTTCGCTTGAAAAATGATGGCTCTTTTGGAGTTTGTTGGTAGGTAGTGAAACTTGAACAAACGTTGAAGTATTATTGATGGGTAAATTATTACTACGGTAAATCATTACTCAACGGTAAATTATTACACAACGGTTCATTATACCATCTACGTAGAAGGGGCTGGAGTTAGTTGGTAGGTACTTTTGCAACTTTTTTCACTCCTCATCAACAATTTCTTTTCAGAACTTCATTATGTGTGTTTCTTTTTGTTAGGTACTGTTTGTCATCGGCAGAATTATTTTAGCAACATTTAACTCGTGATTTAGGTAGGTACCTAGTAACGAGTACGGGGTTAGGTACTAACCTACGGAGGGTCTGCGATCTACATAATATGTATATAATAGAATAGTACATATCATATTATATAGAAGGGTTATCTATACATAGAGCTGTGATCTGTAACAGGAGGGTATTCTATACAAAATAATAAACCGATGTGCAGGGATTTGCAGCGTTTTTAAAATGGTAACTAAGAAAAGTGCTCAGTACGGCGTACGGCGGACAGACAGAAATTTTGTTTTATTATTTTCAATAATGAACCATTGGAATCGAGCATGAAAAAAAGTTCTAACCCCCCTCAAAATTTGATGGTTTACGTTTCAAGGTATGTAGAATCCGAAAATGCAATAAAAAAATTTCTGTCTGTACGCCGTACTGACCACTTTTCTCAGTTACCATGAAAAAAATTCATGAAATTTGGGTTATAGGTTCCGTTCGGGGTCTAGTTGGTCCTCGAATCTCAACGTTACTGTCATTCATCTCTAAGGGGTTAATTTCAGAACGCCGTAGCTCGTAAACTTTCGATGGAAGGGTATGGTTTTTTTTTAAAGTTAATAAATTTGTCTTGAGCTACACCATTTTTTGAGACCACCCGGAGTATTGTACGACCAGCCGTGCGTTTGCACCAAAAAGCTTCGTCAACACGATCGTGAATCAAACGGTATACATCCAGCCCAGATATCAGTGCTAGGGAGCTTCTGATTATAACCAAGGATGGCTGTATGAAGTCGAGTTGGTTGTTCTGCGATATTATTTCATTTGATAAGTATGGTGAATTTAGGTTGCTGTGAAATTCACCATGAGAGTTTGAGGTAGTTGGATGTTGGATAGGAGTGAATTTAAGGCTAAAATTGGTGTGTGTGAATTTTTGGTGTGTTTGCGGTTAAGGGCGGACCTCCACCGAGCGTGTGTTGAGAAGGTTGTTTGAAGTTAATTTGAGTGAGTGAATTTAATTGCATGAGGTGCGTAAAATTTGGTTTGTGTGTGTGTGTGTGTGTGTGCGGTTAAGGGCGGACCTCCACCGAGCGTGTGATAAATTTTGTCAGGTTGGTTAAGGGCGAGACCTCCACCATACCTGACTAAATTTATGTGTGTGTTTGAATTTAAAAGTGAGTGTTGGTGCGGTTAAGGGCGGACCTCCACCGAGCGTGTAGTGTGTATCATCCGGATCGGTTAAGGGCGAGACCTCCACCTGATCCTGATGAAATGTGAGTGAATGAATTTAATGGTAAATTTGTGTAGCGAGTGTGTGCGGTTAAGGGCGGACCTCCACCGAGCGTGTAGTGTGTTTCATCAGGGTTGGTTAAGGGCGAGACCTCCACCTAACTCTGATTAAATGTGTGAGTGTGAATTGACTGTGTGAATTTACTATGTGAGCATTTGAGAAGTGAATTTTAAGAGAGAAGGTTTGAGGATGAAGAGAGAGTAGCCAGCAGCTAGAGGAGACGTAGAATGGCGAAAATGGCGCAGGACTCGGGGTTATATAGACCCTGAAGCCACCACCCTGGTAGTGGGGCTCCAGGTTGTGTACCGGATCCTGCGTCGGTTGCCCCACTCTTACCGTTTATTCGCCGGAACTTAATTTTACATGTTATTTTGGCGAGGACTTAGATGCTAGGGAGTTGTAGTTCCGGGAGGGACTCACGACAATAAGTGTTGGAACATTGGATTTTGTTGGTAGGTACTGCTGAAACTTGAACAAGCGTTGAAGTATTATTGATGCGTAAATTATTACACATTGGTAAATGATTACAAAACGGCAAATTATCACAACCGAAAATTATTACACAACTGTAAATTGTACACAACGGTTCATCTACCAAGAAGTGGCTGGATTTTGTTGATAGGTACTTTTGCAACTTGAACAACCGTTGATCACAGAAAACAACGATCTACGCAGAAGGGGCATCTATTTCACTCCACATCAACAATTTCCCTTCAGAACTTCATTATTTGCTTTTCTTTTTGCCATTTTAGTTACTGTTTGTCATCGACAGAATTATTTTAGCAACATTAAACTCGTGATTTATGTAGGTACCTAGTAACGAGTATTTCAAAAGCAGGGTGAATGAATTGTATACATTTAGCCCAAATGTCATCACCAGGGACGCGCTAACAATCGGGAATTGGCCCGAGATAAAATCATTGCTAGGGATCACCCGATTATATTCAGAGAGTACGAAGTCGAGTTGTTGTTGTGTGATATTATTTCATTTGGAAATGACTGCTGATGATTTGGCTCTTTTAGAGTTTGTTGGTAGGTAGTGAAACTTGAACAAACGTAACTTGAACAAACGTTGAAGTATTATTGATGGGTAAATTATTACACAATTGTAAATGATTATACATCGGTTCGTTATACCATCTACGTAGAAGGGGCTGGAGTTTGTTGGTAGGTACGTTTGCAACTTTTTTCACTCCATATCAACAATTTCACTTCAGAACTTCATTATTTGCGTTTCTTTTTGCCATTTTAGGTACTGTTTGTCATCGACAGAATTATTTTAACATCATTTAACTCGTGATTTAAGTAGGCGCCTAGTAACGAGTACGGGGTTAGGTACTAACCTGCGGAGGTTCTGCGATCTACATAATATGTATATATAATATAATATTATTATATTATATAAAGGGTTATCTATACAGAGAGCTATGATCTGTAACAGAAGGGTATTCTGTGCAAAATAATAAACCGTTGGGTAGGGATTTGAACAGTTTTTTGTTGCATTTTCGGATTCTACATACCTTGAAACGGAAACCCTCAAAATTTTTAGATTTGGTGGTGGGTGGTTGGGGGGGGGGGGGGGGGGGCAAAAAATTGTCATGCTCGATTCCAAAGGTTCATTTTGAAAATAATAAACCAGGAGTAGTATTAGTATCATCTGCCATCGTGTAACCAAGATTCCCATCCGTGTAATATATTAGGAATGGCAAGCACTGGCTTCCGATCCGATGCTTGTCTGATCGTCACTCATTCACCAGGAATATAATTTAGTAGGAGAAAACGAACTATAATCGGGTGTTGGGAGAGTTATTGATGATTCCCTTCATATTTCCATCAGTACTTGACTGTTAGGGCCTGTACTGAAATAATAGTTTTATAGTGACAAGAAAGTTGATAGAGGGGGATGAGTATAGTACAAGGGAAGGCTGGATAGACGTGAATGTATCTACTGTTATGCGTCTCCCCAAATATTTATTTCAGTTGCCAGGGGAGAGTTATGTACTCGAAGGTATACATGTAAGGAAATAGTCCTCTGGACTAGTAGGTGTAGTAGTCTTCTGGAGAAACTCAGGGAATCGATTCTACTCTTCATTTGGAACAAAAAGTGCTCAGCAGAAATTTTTCGAAAAGTTCTTCGTCTTAAAGATATCCGACAATTTGTGTTTATCCAACTTTTCATTACCTTACCACATGAAAACGCTAATAAGTTCTAAAATATTGAGACTACAACAAATCCAATTACACCATTTGAAAAAACGTTAAATTTCCTGTAAGATTCTTCTGTTTTCAATGGTCAGAGTTACTTAAAATGTTGGCCAATATCAGTTGAAACATTTGAAAATTTCAAAATTTAAAATTGTGAAAAATACTGTACGTTCAACTGAGGTTACAAAAAAATACCTACAACTTGTCAAATTTCACGAAAACTACTTCATCTAATAGGCTTTACATTGGTATATTTAGATTTAAAAATATCATTGTAGTAGAGTTAAAAAATGATAATTGAACGTTTGAAAACATGAGGTGAGATGATTTGGGTTGGTGGGGGGGGGGGGGGGGGGATTAATTAGACCTCGTAAAATAAAACTAACGCTTCCTCCACTGGTTGAATAAAAATAATGTTCGAATAATAAGGATGGAGGTTTTATTTTACGAGGTCTAATTAATTCCCCTCCTCCCCAAAATTCATCTCTGCTCATGTTTTCAAACTTTCACTTATCATTTTTTAACTCTACTGCAACGTTATTTTTAAATCTAAGTACCTACACCAATGTAAAGCCTATTAGATGAAGTAAGTAGTTTTCGTGAAATTCGACAAGTTGTAGGTATTTTTTTGTAATCTCAGTAGAATATCTTTAAAACGAAGAACATTTCGAAAAATGTCTACTGAGTACTTTTTGTTCCAAATGAAGAGTAGAATCGATTCCCTGAGTTTTTCCTGAAGGAACTGGATCACCATATCAGATATGGGGAGGTTATATCCCGACGAATTATTTCCTGGGCCACTTGGCTGAGCGCCACTCGAATCTTCTTGGAGCACTCCAATTCTGGTTCCCTCCACCAACGTGATTATATGGGAAGAGGAATCCGTGGAAAGGAAGACATCAAAAGGTCCACACTCCTCCCCCGTCATCCGTAGTCCGGAGAATGTCTTTCGGGACGGACCCCCCCCCCCCCAATCTCATCGGACCCTAAGGCCTTAGCTTTTCTTAGGAGGAGGCAGACTCACCAAAGAAGTAAGAGAGAGAGAGAAAAAGTTCTTGATTTTAGGTACCAGGTTCCTCTGTTACAGCTTCCTGCTTTACTGACCAGTTTCCACTCTTTTTCAACATCTGTAGACTACCCTCCCCCTCTCCTCACCGTTGTGCTTTTTCCTGCAACATCTCTAAAGGAAATGGAATCGTTTTCATTGGCTACCTCCTTTTCCGCAGCTGCTCCTTCTCCCCTCCCATTGGACCGCCGTGGATTGTTAAACTTTTCAGTTTTCCCTTTTACGCCAGGTTCGCCATTACGCCGGATCGCATTCGACCAGCGCTTCAATTTACTGGGCCTCCGGTTGTAAACTATCCGTGTGCGGGGGAATGGAAGACCTGATGTGTTTCGGAGCGTAGCGCGTTAGAGCAGCGTGCGTTCTCCCAGCTCTCGTTGTTGCCTCAGGCTCACAGTTCGAACGAGCGAACATTTCGACCTGGAGCTGCGGATACCCGAAATCCGAGGCAGCGCGTGGAATGGTAACGCACTGAGCTTTGAAAATGAGGATCATGTCGTGTATGCAGTTCGTATCACGGGTTTTCCAGCCTCCCAAACTATGACTCTTACAATAAACAGCTTATACAGTGGGGAGAAATACTTAGCGATGTTTCAAAGAAAAGCTATTGCTGTGGTTCCAAAATGTTTATTTAGTACATACGTGAATTTTTTTAGTTTATTATTCTGTGAATAATACACCTGTGTATTCGCTCAGCAAAAGTTTTTTATAACACCCTCTCAAAATTTTTTCTTTTACGTTTCAAAGTGCGTGGATTCAGAAAATGCAATGTCCGTCCGCCGTATCACGCGTACCGGCTTCATTTTGGTCTAACAAATTCGTTCTTTCGCGCACACGCTCCATTTGGACCCTTGTTGTGTACCGAAACTTTGCAGACCGATCGGAATATACCCAGGGGTGTTATGGGTGAAAATAGGTATCAAAATAGGTATTTTTTTGTGTTTGAGCAACATGAGCCTTTGAAGTATCGTTTTCCATGTTTTTTAGGACGAGAAGACCGAATATGATGTCGATTTAGACCTAAGTGTGATTGAGGTTCTAAAGAAGTTTCAGCCTGAAGTTTACGTTAAATATTGGTCTAAAATTGTCGTTCTTCCACACGCAGTGTGGGTGGTCCCCATTTCGGAACACTTTTGGGTCCTACTTGTGCTCCAAAGCTCGGCAGCCCTATTGGAGTACACCCAGGGATGTTATGGGAGAAAAATTGGTGTAAAAATAGTGGTTTTCGAGGTTTTTTGAGGTTTTAGAGAACATGAGCCTGTGATGTAGTTTTTCATGTTTTTTAGGGCGAGAAAACCGAATATGAAGTTTGTCGTGAGTCCCTCCAGGAACCACTCCACCTTACACTTATGTTCTCGCCAAATATTGTCCCGCAAATATTAGTTCTCTTCAATAAACGGTACGAGTGGGGAGACAGGTCGCAGGACCCGAGTGCACAACCTGGGGACCCCTCCATCAACCCCTAACAGGGGGTTGGAGGGAGAAGGCCTCCCTGGCTATAAAAACCCGAATCCTGCGCCTTTTTAGCCATTCGACGCTTCCTCTAGCCACTGGCTACTCTCTTTCTTCCTACCCTGCTCTCTCTCCTTAAACCTAAAAGATCCTAGATGACGGTGGTGGTCAGCCCATAACCGCCTAGGCAAATTCTCCTCAAATGATTCCAGACGTCGGTGGTGATTCGCTCATAACCGCCTGGACACAACCCAAAAGATCCTAGATGTAGGTGGTGATTCGCTCATAACCGCCTAGGCAAAACCTCTTCCAAAAAGATCTCAGATGTCGGTGGTGATTCGCTCATAACCGCCTGGGCAATTCCCTCACACCACCGTGATGAATAAGCCAATTTTAAATTCATCACAAAGTTGATTGTGACAAAAGAGTGAAGAATTGAGGTTGTAACAAAGGTTAAGCTCCCGAATTTCATTTTTTATTAGTCAAAAACCTGTTAAATTGACTGAAATCACCATAAGTTTGTATAATAACACTAGAAGTAGTATCAACAGGTGAATTAAGAGAATTAAATGGCACTATCAACGATCAAAGATAATCAGATCTCTAAAAAAACAGCCGAAGTAGTGTTTTTGGGGGCCAAAATTGATGGAAACCACAAAAAAAGCTATTTCAATTATTGCGCAAGAAAGAAACAATAAATGAACAGCCAGCATTTCTGTAGGTATGTCCAGTAGAATAATAAACACATGTAACAAGGACTTCGCAGCGTTTTTTTAAATCAATTTATTGTATTTCCATTTTGGGAGGGGAGGGTGCATTTTGCGAGGCTGAGCTAAAGGCGCAATTCCACTGAGGCAACATTTAGGCAACATGAAGCATGCGTCATTGTCGCATGCTACACAGTCTTTCCATTGAAGAGACAGAGAGCGACAGGAATCAGGTCGCCTTCCCGCATGCCACATGTTGACTGTTGTTGCTGGGGCGCATGCATCACCGTTCGACAAATCTCCACGTGTTGAACAGTGTCGCCGCTATCCAACAGTCAACGGATCGGTGCGGCTTGTATCGTGCGAAATGGAGTGGAATACAGAAAAAACAACGTTGTTTATTGAAGATTACCATAACTCACCGGAGTTATGGAATAATAAAATACATGCATATAAAGACAACAAGATAAAAATTCTAACATTACGACCATTCGTATAGGAAGGATTAGCGCACACAGACATAGAATAACACACATATTTACGATTAATGCCGTAGGAAACTTTATCACGAACCTTTATTAGGAGATAGTTTTCATTATTCATGGTTAGTGGTATACCAGCTTACAAACGTGGGTAATAATGCCTTATTAATGGGTCTTTCTTCAAGGAACGTATTTATTAACATGTTTCTCATGTTCCGTTTATTCTTTAACCCCTGTAGAATATTTACGATCGATGGATATTTTCCAACAGTAGACAACGTTAGTCTTACATGAAAATAATAAACTTGATGGAACCTCAACAATGGTACATGTTTGGATTAAAAAACGTTATTTTATCGAAAATTGCTCGGTACCTACGATGCTAAAAACCGCAAGATTGCCGACCCTGTGTCGGAACAAGTTACCGTGACCTTGAAATATCTGAGAGGAGAGCTGATTAACTTGAAAAAGACCTTGATAGCCGAGTTGAGTGACAGTTTGAACAAAACGTCGGCGCCGACCGTTACCAACAGCAATGGTGTCAACATCGGTAAAGAAAGAAGTGATTAAGGAATTGCTTAAACCGGCCCGTATCAAGTATCCCAGAAGATCGATTTTACCCAGAGGCATTAATGATTTATGGCAAATAGATTTGGTTGAGATGATCCCTTACGCGAAGTTTAATAATGGTCACCGATACATTTTAACGGTGATCAATACGTTTTCCAAGTTTGCTTGGGCGGTGCCCGTGAAAAGGAAAAATTTTCAATTCGCGTTTTCGTGATTTAATGAAAATACACTGCCAAGGTGATGGCACAGGAGCTTCCTCGTCACAATCAGAGTGACCCATTATAAAATAGAACAGACTCGGAAGCAAAATAACATAACATTACATTACATTACATAACATTACATAACGTTAAATATACATATTACATAACATTACATTACATAACATAACATTACATAAAATTACATGAAATATACATATTATACATAACATGACTTCCATAATACATTACGTCCATTATACATAACTAGCCTGACCGCTCGCTCCATGGTCGACCATATTTCCGCTATGGTCAGGGAATTAAAAATGCGCCTACGTTCAACTTGGGAGGCTACCGGATATTGGTGCCAAATTTGGTCGATATCCGTTGAGCAATTCGGGATTCGACCATGGAGGGGCCCATGGATGCGCTAAGGTCGACCGCGGGGGTAGTCCGAAGGGTCGATCGTAGATAGAATTTCACGTAGATTACGAATACGCGTTAAAAAATAGGGGTTACCATTTCAATTAACGAAGTTGACCATGGTCGACCATAGTTCCGCTATGGTCAGGGAATTAAAAATGCGACGTTGCACAACTTGGGAGCCTACTGGATATTCGTGCCAAATTTGGTCGATATCCGTTGAGCAATTCGGGATTCGACCATGGAGGGGCCCATGGATGCGCTATGGTCGACCGCGGGGGTAGTCCGAAGGGTCGATCGTAGATAGAATTTCACGTAGATTACGAATACGCGATAAAAAATAGGGGTTACCATTTCAATTAACGAAGTTGACCATGGTCGACCATAGTTCCGCTATGGTCAGGGAATTAAAAATGCGACGTTGCACAACTTGGGAGCCTACTGGATATTCGTGCCAAATTTGGTCGATATCCATCAAGCCATTCAGGAGTTGACCATGGTCGACCATAGTTCCGCTATGGTCAGGGAATTGAAAATGCGACGTTGCACAACTTGGGAGCCTACTGGATATTCGTGCCAAATTTGGTCGATATCCGTCGAGCCGTTTGGCCGTGCATAGAAGGACAGACAGACAGACAGAGCGCATGCGCAGGGCGAACCGCTGGCTCTATCATGTTGAAATTTATATGGGACCTCAATGGGCCCTACCCGCTTAATCCCTGAGAATTACATTGAAATTGGGTGAAATCTTTGGTTACTACGGCTGTAACAAGGAAATTGAATCTATTTCACGCCAGCGCATGCGCAGAGCGCACCGAGGGTCCGATCATGCTGAAATTCATACTGGAACTCACTAGGCCTTGTCCAAACAACCCTTGAAAATTTGAGCGAAATTGAATCAAAATTGTGAAAGTTATGCGTGTTTGTTGAATTTAACGTTAGCGCATGCGCAGGGCGTACCGCTAGATCAATCATGTTGAAATTTGTATCGGACCTCAAGGGGCCTTATCCGCACCATCCCTCAAAATTTGAGCTGAATCAATTCAAAATCGTGGAAGTTATGGCTGTAACAAGGAAATGCGGACAGACTCACAGACTCACAGACTCACAGACTCACAGACTCACAGACTCACAGATTCACAGACTCACAGACTCACAGACTCACAGACCGACAGACACGGAACCAAATTTGTTCAGTAGGCTTTGAAACGCAAAATGCAAGTGGAAATTTTGATTTCTGAAGACAAAAATTTTTTGGCTCACGAAAGTGAACACAAGGCTTCCGCTGCTTCGCAGACTCGGAAGCAAAATGGAAAATAAACCATTACGGCTCATTTTCCAAGATAAAATGCTCGATCGTCGAACGGTTTAACCGAACTTTAAAAACGAAAATGTGGGCCGAGTTTCACGGCAGAGGAAAATACAGATTCGTAGACATACTTCCTCGACTATTGAACGATTACAATAACACTATTCATTCTAAAATAAAACGTAAGCCGTCGGACGTCGGCTCGAGCTACGAAAAATACATTTTGGAAACATTTTTTATGAGACCACCACCACCACAGACGTCTAAACCGCATTTCAAACTTGACGATCCTGTGAGAATATCGAAAGAGAAAACAGCATTTTCAAAAGGATACATGATCAACTGATCCCCCGAAATTTTCCATATACAAGCTATTCATCGCACGGTCCCGTACACTTATACGTTGAGAGATAAAAATCTTCGAGTCATCAAAGGGAGATTTTATAAAGAAGAACTACAGCCAGTCCGTCATGACGAAATATATTTAATTGAAAAAATTTTACGTAAACAAAAGATAAAATATACGTAAAATATCTCGGATTTAATGAAAAGGGATGGATTCCTCGGACGTCGGCGGCTGTTGTCCATTGAAGAAGAACACGTCAAGATCCAACAAATGTGTCAGAAGAATGCAGTCACCACGGATTTTTTTTCGTCGATCAACAATTTCTTCCTTTTATCTGTTTGTAAAGTTATCGATATCTCTGACGAATGATATAAATTGTACTGAGTCTTTTCTCGATTCATTAAATAATGTATTATAAACTTCGCCTCTTTTTTTTCAACACATCCCAAATCCTCTGCAGTCTGCTATTGTCTCCAGAATGTGGGGGGTTACAACGAGTAAAACACATTATATATCACATTCATTCTTCTTCTTATTCACTTATTGTTAATGGTGGGGTTGAACGACCGTTAATAATAGCTGATAATCGTTTTAAATCTGGTAAAATCAAGCGGACACTCCACCAAAATGAAGTACATCTGCAACAACACGGGACATCATATTCGCCCGTATTAACAGCTTTAAATTCCCAACAATTTGCTAAATGTCCCCCGTCGACTTCATAGTCTCCTTCCAATTGGTCTATCGTATCTAGGATAGCATCATGCCTTTTAATAATATTCAACAACATTTCCACGCGTTCCTTGCTGGCGAGTAAAGGGTTGTGTCGCCGTAGATTAAGAAGTTCTTTGTATTCTTGAGACGAAATCAAGTCTTGAAACGTTTGCATCGTTGTTATTGTCATCGCGCTGTGGTACGGTCAATGGTTGGATTCATACTAAACTAGCTTCAAAGATAATATTGACCAGTTTTCTCTTACCCCTCCCTCCTCTTCCTCATCCATAACTGTCGCTCTAAACTAAAATAATATTATTTCTCGGACTCGTTGTTACACGTATGATTCACCCTGTACTTTTCCACTCTCGTTGCCTGCCCCCTCCCCACCCCCCTTCGCCCTTCGTAATTTAATTAGCTCCTGATTGGTCTGGCCCCCCCTCTTAGCCCCGGCTGTAGTCCCCCGCCCCGACCCCTCGTCACTCCTCGCGTCTAAAATCCCCCACTATCCCGCACTAGGCATAGGCTTAACCCGCCCGAACCATCATATTTATACAACATATGCTAAGTTTGGAAAGAATCAGGGACAATGTTTTCGAGATATCCGATATAGCCACAGATATATCACATTAACCATCAGGAATTCCGAGCTAACTACATTTTTCGAACTTCAATCTCCGATTTCTCCGATTTAACGCAATTTACTTCCTCCAAATTCATAGGTGTTGTTCTCAGTAACCTTAAGAAGGAGTATGGTAAATTTGTAAAGAATCAGGTCAATGTTTTCGAGATATCCGAATATATCCACAGATATATCACATTAACCTCTGCACATCCCATATGACTACTTTCACCGAAATTCAATGTCCCCTATCTCCGATTTAACGCAATTCACCTCCGCAATATTCATAGGGGTTGTTCTCAGTAACCTTAAGAAGGATTATACAAAGTTTGAAAAGAATCAGGGACAATGTTTTCGAGATATCCGAATATAGCCAACGCTACATCATGTCAACCAGGAATTCCGAGCTACCTACATTTTTCGAACTTCAATCTCCGATTTCTCCGATTTAACGCAATTGACCTCGGCCAAGTTCATAGAGGTTATTTTCAGTAACGTTAAGAAGGAGTTTGCTAAATTTGGAAAGAATCAGGGACAATGTTTTCGAGATATCCGATTTAGCCACAGATATATCACATTAACCTCTGCACATCCCATATGCCTACGTTCACCGAAATTCAACCTCCCGTATCTCCGTTTTAACGCAATTTACCTCCCCCAAATTCATAGGGGTTGTTCTCAGTAACCTTAAGAAGGATTATACAAAGTTTGAAAAGAATCAGGGACAATGTTTTCGAGATATCCGAATATAGCCAACGCTACATCATGTCAACCAGGAATTCCGAGCTACCTACATTTTTCGAACTTCAATCTCCGATTTCTCCGATTTAACGCAATTTACCTCCGCCAAATTCATAGAGGTTATTTTCAGTACCGATAAGAAGGAGTATGCTAAATTTGGAAAGAATCAGGCACAATGTTTTCGAGATATCCGATATAGCCACAGATATATCACATTAACCTCTGCACATCCCATATGCCAACGTTCACCGAAATTCAATCTCCCTTATCTCCGATTTAACGCAATTTACCTCCGCCAAATTCATAGGGGTTGTTCTCAGTAACGTTAAGAAGGAGTATGCAAAGTTTGGAAAGAATCAGGGACAATGTTTTCGAGATATCCGAATATAGCCAACGCTACATCATGTCAACCAGGAATTCCGAGCTACCTACATTTTTCGAACTTCAATCTCGATTTCTACGATTTAACGCAATTTACCTCCGCCAAATTCATACAGGTTATTTTCAGTAACGTTAAGAAGGACTATGGTAAATTTGGAAAGAATCAGGGACAATATTTTCGAGATATCCGATATAGCCACAGATATATCACATTAACCTCTGCATATCCCATATGCCTAAGTTCACCGAAATTCAATCTCCCGTATCTCCGATTTAACGCAATTTACCTCTGCACATCCCAATTTGGCGGAGGTAAATTGCGTTCAATCGGAGATACGGGAAATTGAATTTCGGTGAACGTTGGCATATGGGATGTGCAGAGGTTAATGTGATATATCTGTGGCTATATCGGATATCTCGAAAACATCGTATCTGATTCTTTTCAAACTTTGTATACACCTTCTTAAGGTTACTGCAACAACCATAATGAATTTGGCGGAGGTAAATTGCGTTAAATTGGAGATTCGGGTGATTGAATTTCGGTGAACGTTGGCATATGGGATGTGCAGAGGTTAATGTGATATATCTGTGGCTATTTCGGATATCTCGAAAATATTGTCCCTGATTCTTTCCAAATTTAGCACACACTTTCTTAAAATTACAGGGAACAACCCCTATGAATTTGGCGGACGTAAATTGCGTTAAATTGGAGATATGGGAGATTGAAGTTCGAAAAATGTAGGTACCTCGGAATTTCTGGTTGACATTGTATAGCGTTGGCTATATTCGGATATCTCGAAAACATTGTCCCTGATTCTTTTCAAACTTTGTATACTCCTTCTTAAGGTTACTGAGAACAACCCCTATGAATTTGGCGGAGGTAAATTGCGTTAAATCGGAGATACGGGACATTGAATTTCGTTGAAAGTAGGCATATGGGATGTGCAGAGGTTAATGTGATATATCTGTGGATATATTCGGATATCTCGAAAACATTGTCCCTGATTCTTTTCAAACTTTGTATACTCCTTCTTAAGGTTACTGAGAACAACCCCTATGAATTTGGCGGAGGTAAATTGCGTTAAATCGGAGATACGGGAGATTGAATTTCGGTGAACGTAGGCATATGGGATATGCAGAGGTTAATGTGATATATCTGTGGCTATATTCGCATATCTCGAAAACATTGTTCCTGATTCTTTCCAAATTCAGCATACTACTTATTAAGCTTACTGAGAACTAAACCTATGAATTTGGCGGAAGTAAATTGCGTTAAATCGGAGAAATCGCAGATTGAATTTCGAAAAATGTAGGTAGCTCGGAATTCCTGGTTGACATGATGTAGCGTTGGCTATATTCGGATATCTCGAAAACATTGTCCCTGATTCTTTTCAAACTTTGTATACTCCTTCTTAAGGTTACTGAGAACAACCCCTATGAATTTGGCGGAAGTAAATTGCGTGAAATCCGAGATACGGGAGATTGAATTTCGGTGAACGTAGGCATATGGGATGTGCAGAGGTTAATGTGATATATCTGTGGCTATATCGGATATCTCGAAAACATTGTCCCTGATTCTCTCCAAATTTACCATACTCCTTCTTAACGTTACTGAAAATAACCTCTATGATATTTGGCGGAGGTAAATTGCGTTAAATCGGAGAAATCGGAGATTGAAGTTCGAAAAATGTAGGTACCTCGGAATTCCTGGTTGACATTGTATAGCGTTGGCTATATTCGGATATCTCGAAAACATGGTCCCTGATTCTTTCCAAATTTAGCATACTCCTTCTTAAGGTTACTGAGAACAACCCCTATGAATTTGGCGGAGGTAAATTGCGTTAAATCGTAGATACGGGTGATTGAATTTTGGTGAACGTTGGCATATGGGATGTGCAGAGGTTAATGTGATATATCTGTGGCTATATCGGATATCTCGAAAACATTGTCCCTGATTCTTTCCAAATTTAGCACACTCTTTCTTAAAATTACTGGAAACAACCCCTATGAATTTGGCGGAGGTAAATTGCGTTAAATCAGAGAAATCGGAGATTGAAGTTCGAAAAATGTAGGTAGCTCGGAATTCCTGGTTGACATGATGTAGCGTTGGCTATATTCGGATATCTCGAAAACATTGTCCCTGATTCTTTTCAAACTTTGTATACTCCTTCTTAAGGTTACTGAGAACAACCCCTATGAATTTGGCGGAGGTAAATTGCGTTAAGTCGGAGATACGGGAGATTGAATTTCGGTGAACGTACGCATATGGGATGTGCAGAGGGAAGGTGCCGTAGGGTGGGTCGTTCGGTGAAAGGGGATAGGCCTTGAAGCGGGCGGCCTTGCGTAAGGGTTGTTGCGGGTGAGTCTAGACAGCGCCCGGAATCTGTGGCTGGAATTTCTGTATCCCATTTCACACTGGTGAAGACATTGGAATCCGTGGAGGTTTCTAAGATGGGTTGCCGGTTACTTAAGAAACATATGACAATATGTACAAATAAATCTTCTTTGGTTTGGCGTAGGTAAGCTACTGATTTACGCCAACGATTACTCAGAAAATTCGTCTTGAAACTAGTAATAGGTTTCCCCGTTGATCGGTGGCGTCTTCTTTGTCGCTTGCTGTCAAGGCATTTTCATCCTTACCCCTTTGTTTCTTCTGTATGGGGCTCCCATAATAGATCGCTCTCAAAATGACTCGTGAAGGTACATTAGCGTTCCGGCTGATTAGGTCTGAAGAAAGAGGTAGGTACATTACTTGGATCATCAGCGGTGTCGTTTATTGTTGTCTATCCTTCAAACGGTTCTCGTTCTCCTACCTGGGGGCATCGTTTGGCTCAATATCGCAGGAGGGCAGACCCGTCTCCGTCTGTCAGATGTGATCATTATCCTCCATCACCTATCACGAGCGAACCTGTGACTCGCTGGTTGTCCTCCGCAGTTGAATCATTACAGCATTCACTCGGAGCGGTACCGTTTTCGTAAACTGACGAATTTTGCTAATTGTCGCGAGAAAATTCGAAACGATCAACTTTTTGACTGGTTTTTGAGCGAAATGTGTAGATACGCTGCATCAAACGGTGGCGTAGTGGCTTGTCAGAACCTGACCGTTTATGGATGGACTAGCATGACCGCTCGCTTCGCTCGCTATCGGAGATTCGCTGTACGCAGTATCGTACTTAATTCCGACGTTGCACAACTTGGGAGCCTACTGGATATTGGTGCCAAATTTGGTCGATATCCGTCGAGCCATTCAGGAGTTGACCATGGTCGACCATATTTCCGCTATGGTGAAGGGGACCGAAAAATTCCGACGTTGCCCAACTTGGGAGCCTACTGGATATTCGTGCCAAATTTGGTCGATATCCGTCCAGCCCTTCAGGAGTTGACCATGGTCGACCATAGTTCCGCTATGGTGAAGGGGACCGAAAAATTCCGACGTTGCCCAACTTGGGAGCCTACTGGATATTCGTGCCGAATTTGGTCGATATCCGTTGAGCAATTCGGGATTCGACCATGGAGGGGCCCATGGATGCGCTATGGTCGACCGCGGGGGTAGTCCGAAGGGTCGATCGTAGATAGAATTTCACGTAGATTACGAATACGCGATAAAAAATAGGGGTTACCATTTCAATTAACGAAGTTGACCATGGTCGACCATAGTTCCGCTATGGTCAGGGAATTAAAAATGCGACGTTGCACAACTTGGGAGCCTACTGGATATTCGTGCCAAATTTGGTCGATATCCGTCAAGCCATTCAGGAGTTGACCATGGTCGACCATAGTTCCGCTATGGTCAGGGAATTAAAAATGCGACGTTGCACAACTTGGGAGCCTACTGGATATTCGTGCCAAATTTGGTCGATATCCGTCGAGCCGTTAGGCCGTGGGAAGACGGACAGACACCAGACTCACAGACTCACAGAGATTCGTTTTTATAATATATAGAGATTTAGGTTTCCATCAGTAGAACTAAGTAAAATCTAAACGTTTTCCTAGATATCTGAATGTTGTTATGTTGTCCAACCCTTGCATTCACGTAACAATTACCCGAATTCTTGTGGCAGGGGACTATTCCACGATTCTCTCGATGAAATGGATTGGGATTTTTTTTCTTTGTTTGAGATGCGAGCATAGCGGTGGCATCCCTCGAGGGTGGTCTGCACTCCCCAGTAATCTAAATTTCCGAAGAAATTGACATTTATGCACACTTTAAGACACAGATTCATCACACAACATACAACCGTTCTCACTTTTTCACAAAAAATTTCGATTGTTAATTAGTTGTACCAATCAATATATTTCGAAACTATAGATAGATTCACGTTTCAATAAAATAAAATTAATACCTACCATTGAAAAAGAAAGGAAAAACACCACTGAGGTATTAAAAAGAACCACTTGAAATGTTCAGTTATTCATAATCGTTTATTGTATAAAATCATCACCATCCCAAATTTTGTTGATTTCTCGAAATCGATTCAGATGTTTTAATACGAAAAACCCGCGCAGTTCAAACCCAGATTTTCTCCGCTTCATGAAAAAACATTGAATCATGGATGTTTCGGGCTAGAATATCTTAACTGATTCCTAGCATTTCACTGTTTTCCTCCCATCCACATTTCAATGTTTTACCGTCAAGCAGAGAAACGTGGGAGTACGAAGTGCTCGAGCTATTTTTCGTATAAACAATGATAATAATTTGTAGTAGTTTTCATTTAAAGCACTCCGTTTCTTCAATATCCTAGACATTTTAGCAAAGAAACTAGGACACCGGACGCAGTACTATGGCAATTTATGGCGGTTACGTATAATTGCAACCTCACTGTTTTGTAATAGAGAGTTTCTAAAGACTAAAGTCGGGAAGATGTGTTCGGATTTATCTCAACTGCGCATGCGCGTCGCCCAAGTTCAAACTTATTTCCTTAAGTTCGACTTATTCGGCCTTATACATAAGGCGCGTTATCTCCCAGAGCACAAACTTTAGGAATCGTCTTTAACCTTACTCAGGGGTAACAGTGCACAGCTTTTTGCCGCGTTTTGTCTTTTTTTTTAACGCGTCATGTGTCGTCGGTCCTCGCCATCGCCAGCGTCTTTCAAAGTTACTCCAAGCGTCTTTCAAAGAATTTGCTAGATTGTTGCGATATCAACTTAGGATAAAAAAGTGAGTATACCTACCTATGCTATGTAATGGAATGGATTAAGTTAAGTGACGTTACTTTTTAATTCACTCCTACCCCCACCACTTCTGTCAAACCGGACTTATTGGTTAGCATCCAAAGGCTGCTCGCCTTAGATGTGGCCAAAAGATATGGGCGTTCCCTAATGAACTTATCTCTTAGGAACTCTCTAATATGTATGTCGATATTATTTATTGGTTATTCCGTTACATTTCTTAGAAACTCTAATAGCCGGTGCTATATCAAATATTTAGTGGTTGGCCCGCTGAATTCTTTTTGGTGTCATGAACCAAATTTCAGAATGACCCATTTCTTCTGCGGAGTTTTCCTTCTTGAACCCATTATAGTCCTAAAGAACACATATTTATGTGTAATAACATAATTTAATATAAATTGTTGTTCCAATTTGCAGGCGAATCCTGAATACTTTAAACCAGATTTGTAGGTACTTGAAAATTTTGAATCCATTGTAGTAGCGTAGTGTGTTCTCCGTGCTTTCGCTAAAGAATCTTTTGCTCCATGCTGGACCTGATGTATGTGTGTATTCAAATATTTTGAACGCCTAGTATAGAAATTTAAAGCTTATTATTAGAATGATAAACGGAATATGCATGGGCGCCTAATAGGTGCATGTTGAGGAATATATATGGTAAGTGCATAATAATACATACGTTTATATAATTACGTACTTACCATGTACCAGGTATGTATGTGTACCTATCAACATTCGGCGCCCAGCATGCATATTCCTTTTATCATTCCAAAAATCTGACTACCTAACAATCAGTCGTCGTCTCAAATGGAATAAATACCCCACGGTGAGGCTGAAATAGCGTAGATGTGTCGATATACTCGTATATGCGAGGCGACCCCTTCGTGTAGAACGTGATCGTTTCTTTTGGCCTTTGCCGTGACATCATCAGGGCCGCCAATTGAATCGCGACCACCCGCTTCCGCTGCCGGATAAAATTGAATTTTCATTCCGCTCTCTCTCCTTATTGTGCGTTCTTTGTATTTGTCCCACCTATTAGCTCTCTTATTGAATTCGTCTGTCGGCGGCTGTTATTCAATTTTTTGGTTCATTTTCAATAATAAACCTTTAGAATCGAGCATGAAGGGGAAAAAAAAGATACCTTCCTGAAAATTTGATGTTTTCCGTTTCAAGGTGCGTAGAATCCGAAAACAGAATACAAAAATTTCTGTCCATCCGCTGTACATCGTTTTTTCTTAGTAGGTAACTATGAACTAAAATTAATGAGATTTGGTTTGTAGGTCCCATTTTGGGTCTAGTTTGTCCGCAGAGATGATTGACGGAGATGTCTCTGAGGGGTGAAAAATAGGGGTTGAAATTCCCAGGCTGCCATTATCTTGAATTTTTTACGTTTTGGTTTATTATTCTGTGAATAATACACCCATGTATTCGCTCAGCAAAAAATTTTTATAACACCCCCTCAAACTTTTTTCTTTTCCGTTTCAAGGTGCGTAGATTCCAAAAATGCAATGTCCGTCCGCCGTCCGCCGTACGCCGTCCGCCGTCCGCCGTATCACGTGTACAGGCTTCATTTTCGGTCTAAAAAAATCGTTCTTTCGCACACATGCTCCATTTGGGCCCTAGTTGTGTCCCGAAACTTTTCAGCCCGATCGGAATATACCCAGGGGTGTTATGAGTGAAAATGTGTATAAAAATAGGTACTTTTTGCGTTTTAGCAACATGTCAGTAACACGAGCTTCTGAGATATCGTTTTCCATGTTTTTCGAGACGAGAAGACCGAATATGAAGTCGATTTTGACCAAAGAGTGGAAAATTGAGTTCTACCAAATGTTCAGCACCCAAAATTGATTTTTTATGAGTGAAAAACCTGGGAAATCGTCTGAAACCACCATCAGTTTGAATAATAACCCTGGAAAAACTGTCAACACGTGGATCATGACGATTAAATGGCACTACCAATGATCAAAGATAGTTAAAAAAAATAAAAAAACGCTGCAAAGTCCTTGTCACATGGGTTTATTATTCTTTTGGACATACCTACAGTGATGTTGGCTGTTTATTTATTGTTTCTTTCATATAAAATAATTGAAATAGCTATTTCTGGTGGTTTCCACCAATTTTGGCCCCCAAAACACGAATAAGGTACGCTCCTTCTTTTTTTGGTTTATTATTCTGTGAATAATACACCTATGTATTCGCTCAGCAAAAAATTTTTATAACACCCCCTCAAAATTTTTTCTTTTCCGTTTCAAGGTGTGTAGATTCCAAAAATGCAATGTCCGTCCGCCGTCCGCCGTACGCCGTATCACGTGTACAGGCTTCATTTTCGGTCCAAAAAAATCGTTCTTTCGCACACATGCTCCATTTGGGCCCTAGTTGTGTCCCGAAACTTTTCAGCCCGATCGGAATATATCCAGGGGAGTTATGAGTGAAAATGTGTATAAAAATAGGTACCTACTTTTTGTGTTTTAGTAACATGTTAGTAAAATGAGCTTTTGAGGTATAGTATTCCATGTTTTTGGGGTCAAGAAGACCGAATATGAAGTCGATTTTGACCAAGGAGTGGAAAATTGAGGTTGTACCAGATGTTCAGCTCCCAAATTGATTTTTTATGAGTCAAAAACCTGCGAAATCGTCTGAAATCACCATCAATTTGTATAATAACACTAGAAAAAGTGTCAACACGTGGATCAAGACGATTAAATGGTACAATCAATGATCAAGGGTGTCGTGAGTCCCTCCCGGGAACACTCCACTACAACCTTAAAGCTCTCACCAATATTCCGATGTAGAAATTACCTTCCGTCAATAAACATCTGAGTGGGGAGACAGGCGACAGAATCCGGGGGACACAACCTGGTGCCCCACTACCAGCTCCCAGCAGGGAGCTGGAGGGAGAGGACTTCAAGTCCTATATAATCCCGGATCCTGGAGCTTTAGCTTCATTCGACACTTCCTCTAACCAGCTCTCTCTTCTCTCTCTCCTACCTTCCTCCTCCCAGATGCCTGGTGGTATCCGCCGCTCTGGGAATTCACCTCCTACCTTCTCCTCTTGTCTACATCGGTGGATATCCGCCGCCTAGACAAGCACCTTCCTTCCTTCACCCACATCGGTGGATTACCGCCGCCTGGGTGAATTTCCTTCCTCTCGCCTACATCGGTGGATTACCGCCGCCTAGACGAGATTCCTTCCTTCACCCACATCGGTGGATTACCGCCGCCTGGGTGAATTTCCTTCCTCTCACCTACATCGGTGGATAACCGCCGCCTAGGTGAAATTCCCTCGCTCTCATCTATTCACTCCTTCACGCCACCGTGATGATAAATTTAAATTCATCACAGTGGTGAACCCGACGTTCATCCAACCTTCTACCTCCCTTCTTACCACCTCATGTGTCGCCCCAGTCTAGTTCGGTGTCCCGCATTTTAAATTCACATTTAAAATCGTCAGTTAAATTCTATAAATTCGCAATTTTTGGCCCACCCACATCCGCACACACAACTCTCAACCCTCCGCCACACGCGCATCCGCCGCCGCACATTGCGAATTTTAAATTCAAAAATTTGAAAATTTGAATTTTGATTACAGACACCCCCACCATGGACCCGAACTCACAATCGCCGCCGCTCCTACGACCGTCCCTGCTGCAGCCGCCGACCGCTGCACCTTCTGACGCAGCCGACAACCCTTTCACCAGCCTCTCGCCACCCAATTCTACCGCATCCGCCGCCGCCGCTGCCGCCGCCGCTGCAGCTGCCGCACACGCCGCCGCCGACGTCACGACGGCCTCTGCGTCGTTCCCGCTGTCGCTACCCCCCTTCTACGCGCACGACCCCGCACTCTGGTTCTTCCAGGTCGACGCTGCGTTCTCCGCCGCCAACATCCGCAGCCAGCGTTCCCGCTACTCCCGCATCATCTCCCTGTTGCCATATGACATCCTCCTGCAGACGTCCGACATCTCCCCCGACGCCACGGCCGCCTACGACGACCTCCGCAGCCGCCTCATCAATTTATACCAGCCCTCCAAGATCGCGCGCGTCGCAGCGCTATCCCAGCCCCAACATCTCGGCGATGCGAAGCCTTCCCACCTGTACCGTCGCCTGCGTCATCAGTTACACGACGTCGTGACGGCCGACATCGCCCGAACATTCTGGCTGCGAGCCCTTCCCCACCCCATCCAAATGGCGCTCGCAAGCCACCTCGACGGACCGGACGAGCCGCTTCTCCGTCTAGCAGACACGGTCTACGACCTCGCCGCAGCCGCCGGCGTCACGGAGGTCGCCGCACCCCGCTTCCCCACCCCGCGCCGGGACCGATCACCGTCTGACGAGCGCCGCCGACCCCCCTCCCTCCACCGGCGCCGTTCCCTCTCCATCGATCGCCGACCGGCCCCCTCCTCTGACCACCGACGCCAGCGCTCGGCCGACCGCCGCACCGTCTCCCCCGCCCACCAACGGGGGGGGAGGTCCCCCAACACAGCGGCCCCCTCCACTTCTACACGCCCCACCAGGACCTACCTCCCAGCGGACCCCCCCCACCGATGCTTCTACCACGCGAACTTCGGTGGGGAGGCCCGCAAATGCCAACCCCCCTGCTCCTACCCCTCCAAGCAGGGAAACGCGGACGCCCGCCGGTAAATCCGGCGGGCTCCCCTCCTCGCCAACACGGGGGGGACCAGCACCGAACCCCCCCCGCCCATATTCACACCACTTCCACCGCAACTCGCTACCCCTCCTACGCCGCCACCACTGCTGCCAACCTCCCGACCGCATCTGGCGGCGCCGCAAACCACCCCACCTCTCCATCAACCAGTACCCCACCACGAGTCAACCCCCCCAAGCCCGCCCCCAGGGCTGCCAACCCTCCGGCCGCCACTAGCGCCGCCGCTCCCGTTCCCCCACCACGGAACGGCCCCTCCAAGCCCACCTCCAGGGCAGCCAACCCTCCGGCCGCCACTAGCGCCGCCGCTCCCGTTCCCCCACCCCGGAACGGCCCCTCCAAGCCCGCCTCCAGGGCAACCACCCCTCCGGCCACTACTCGACAGAAACCACCCAGCGTCTCCTTTGCAGGGGACCTACCACCACCATCACCCCTAACCATCACCCCGGACGAAGCAAGCCCCCCCCCCTCCGGCGGATTCCAACACCTCCCCCATTTTACCCCACTCCACCCCAGCTCATCAACGTCTATTTTTAAAATGTTCCAAAACGCACGTCCCCTTCCTCGTCGACACAGGGGCGGCGCTTTCTATTTTCCCCAACAATATTCTCCGGCGACAGGCGCGTTGTTACCGGCAACTCCTCTACGCCGCCAACGGTACCACCATCCCCTCGTACGGGACGTACCGCTCGTCAATTCATATGAGCGGACTCGCGTACGAGTGGGAATTCACCGTGGCGGACGTAGAGAAAGCTATCCTGGGGGCCGACTTCCTCGCACATTTCGGCCTCCAGGTGGACGTCCGTAACGCGCGCCTGCTCGACCCCTCCACCAAAAAACCCATCCCCGGATTCATCAATGCGGTGGATCAGCCCCCATCCCACTTTAGCGAACTCCTCACCAACTACAAACCCCAGCGCCGCCCCTCAGCTCACATTTCACAAACCCAACATCATATTGAAACCTCTGGCCCCCCAATATCCGCGAAAGCCCGACGCCTCCACCCCCTTCAACTCACACAGGCCCGCAAACATTTCGACCTCCTCATCAAGGACGGCATTATCCGCCCCTCCAAATCCCCGTGGGCTTCTCCACTACACATTGTGCAGAAGCCTAACGGGGATATTCGCCCATGCGGCGACTACCGCCGCCTCAATGCCCGTACAACCCCAGACCTGTACAACGTCCCACATCTCCGTGATTTCTCTTCCCACCTCCACAACACAACAATTTTCTCCACACTCGACATCTCCCGTGCCTTCCATCACATTAACATCTACCCCCCGGACGTCCCTAAGACAGCTATCATAACCCCGTTCGGCTTGTTCGAATACGTCAAAATGGGTTTCGGCCTCCGTAACGCTGCCCAAACATGGCAGCGTTACATGGACAACATCCTACGAGGCCTACCCTTCGTCTTCTGTTTTTTGGACGACGTACTGATCGCTTCCCGGGACCCAAAGGAACACCTCGCCCACCTGAAACAAGTCCTTGACATCTTTGCCGCCGAGGGCCTCACGATCAACGCTTCGAAATGTGTCCTCGCCCAACCCTCCGTCCGCTGCCTCGGCCACCAGGTTTCATCCGAAGGGATAAAACCCCTACCAGATAAAGTCCACACCCTCACAGATTTCCCCCAACCCAACACTGTCGCAGAACTCCGCCGTTTCCTGGGCATGTTAAACTTTTACCGTAGACACATCAAACACGCAGCACAACACCAACAACCACTCATTCACGCTATACCACAACCGGCAAAGAAACACGATAAACGCCCCATTTCCTGGACCCCCGCCCTCACAACAGCCTTTAAACAATGCAAACAGGACCTAGTAGACGCCGCTCTATTGGCCCATCCCGATCCCCATGCCCCCCTCTCCATCACCACAGATGCGTCCGACTGGGCCATCGGGGCAGTACTCCAACAACACACCGGCGCCACCCCCCAACCTCTCGGTTTTTTTTCAAAAACTCTGTCCCCCACACAAAAAAATTATTCCACCTTTGACAGAGAACTCCTCGCCATCCACGAAGCCATCAAACACTTCCGTGACTTCGTGGAGGGCAGGCAGTTCTCTGTCATCACCGACCATAAGCCCCTCACACACGCCCTCCTCCAAAACCGGAAATCCGCCTCCCCCCGTCGCCTCCGGCAACTCGAATTTATCGGACAATTTACGTCCGATATTCGTTATTTGCCGGGGGCCGACAACTGCGTCGCCGACGCCCTCTCCCGCCCCACCCCTGCGCCGGTGTCGGAATTACTGCCCTTCCCGTCCCCACAAACCCTCAAAAACCACCAGACTCCTCACTCCGATCCCGCACTTTCCCACCTCATCTCCGCCTCAAAATTGGAGCAACTGCCCCCCCTAGATCTCTGGTGCGACGTATCGGCCGACACACCGCGCCCGTACGTCCCACCGGAACTAAGGAGGCAGTTGTTCCTCCATTACCATTCACTCCATCATCCCGGCATTCGGGCGAGCCGGGACCTCATCAAAACGCGGTACTTCTGGCCCCACATGAACACAGATATACGTACCTGGGTTCTGGGGTGCCAGAGGTGCCAGCAATTCAAGGTCTCGGCTCACCCGCATGTACCTCCCCAACCTATCCCCGATTCTCTCCCGTGGGAACACGTCCACCTGGATCTGGTCGGCCCCCTTCCCCCCTCCGAGGGGAAGAGGTATTGCCTCACCATGATCGACCGTGCGACTAATTGGGTAGAGTGTATACCACTCGCCCACATTACCGCGGACGCCGTCGCCGCGGCCTTCCTTAATCAATGGATCAGCCGCTACGGCTGTCCGCGGACACTCACGGTCGATCAGGGGAGGCAATTCGAATCAGCCCACTTTGCCGACCTGCTCCGTTCCCTCGGGATTCAGAAAATCCGTACCACTCCTTATCACCCTCAATCAAACGGGAAAATAGAGCGGTGGCACTCGGTCCTGAAGCAAGCCATCTCCACATCAGCCACTTCCCCTTCATGGACCAAAACCCTCCCCTATGTTTTACTTAGCCTCCGCACCTCCGCCCGTCCTTCAGACAACACAAGTCCCGCTCAACACGCTTTTAAAGACCCCATTCGTTTGCCGGCCGACATTTTCCCTCCACACAACACCCCGTCCATTAAAAGGGAACCGTTACACACCTCAACACCGACAAACGACACAACTTACCCCAAACGCTTTTACACTTCCACACATATGTACTTAAAGGAGCCCGGCATGCATAAAACCTTTCAGCCCCTTTATGCCGGGCCCTTTCAAGTCATCCGCACAACACCGACCACCGCGACCCTATTAATGGACGGGAAACCCCACACCGTCCCTTTCGCCCGCTGCAAGCCCGCCCCTGTTTTACCTCAACCAACTTCCACTATCAGTCTCCCGCCGTCTGTTTGCAATGCAACATCTCTTCCCGCCACAACAGTCTCCCCCGTCGCCGTTTCCGGATTTCGATTCGGATCCGGAAATGGCGGCGATACTCCGGGACGTGTACGTCCCGGACCCGCTCTCCCCCCTACCCCCTTCGCCCGGACCTACTGCATCGCTTCTATTTTTTCCGCAAAGGATCACCGGACTTCCTCCCCGGCCCCGGCGATGGAAGTACCCCCAGTGGCGCATACTGCGCGAATTTCGCACAGCGCAAGCCACCGGGGTACATCCCCCCTACATCCCGTCCGACCCCCTCATAGACCCTCTCCTCCACCAGTTACAACTCGCCCTCCTCATGCCTCCCCCACCACCCCCCACATTTCAACAACCACCGCCCCCCACATCTCAACAAACCCCGCCCCCCAAATTTCAACAACCCCCGCCCCCCAAAATTCAAACCCCTCTTGCCCCTCCATTTTTCTCAATTTTCGACCCCCCAGTTTTAGAGTCAGCCCCGGAAATACCCCAACCCACCGAACCTCCAACACCCCCTCTTCCCCCGCCATCGCCGGGGATATCCATAATAGCCTCCGCCGGGATGAAAAGGTCCGGGCGCCGCAACAGACGACGGGAGCGTCCCTGCCCCCGCGTCCCGGCGGCCAAGTCCCCCGCCCCGCTATGAGAAATCACGGCGGGGCCTCGAGATTTCGGGGCAGTGCTTGTGTTTCATTATCCCACAGACACTGTGCCGAACCTCGAGGCCCCGACGTGGCCACCTCGTCGCAGCGGGCGTCACCCCCATTCCCCCCACACACAAAAAGCTTCACAACACACAACACACAACACACAACACACGACGCACGACACACAACATGCAACACACAACATATACCCAGGAAACGGCGAAATTCGCAACCCCGCCCAATTTTGTCTCCCCTGACACCGTACCAAAAATTTGTACATACCTGTAAATACCTGTACATACCTGTAAATGTTTCCTGTAAATACCTTGCACCTGTAAATATCTAATGTAAATACCTAACATACTATCCTCATCATCATCGAACTCACCACCTTTGTAAATATTGTCACCTCATCAAATTTTTCATCACACCCTCTTTGTACATATGTTTCCCACCATCGTCTTACATCTACTTATGTCCTACATCTACTTACATCTACTTATGTCTTACACCTACTTATGTCTTACATCTACTTACACCTACTTATGTCTTACATCTACTTACATCTACTTACATCTCCTTAGCTACTTAAGTCTCCTTATGCCTACTTATTCTACTAATTGTATGTCACCCTAGCTTTAAGACACCTCCGGTCACTCTTCTGCCTTCAGCACTACCATTGTTTGTTTCAGCCTTCAGCTCCTGTATCCTTGCGCCTTCAGCTCCCCTTTTTTGTTTCCGCAGCCCTCAGCCACTGTCAACTTGAGCCTTCAGCTACCTCAATCATTGGTTCGAACTGGGGGGACCTCTGTCGTGAGTCCCTCCCGGGAACACTCCACTACAACCTTAAAGCTCTCACCAATATTCCGATGTAGAAATTACCTTCCGTCAATAAACATCTGAGTGGGGAGACAGGCGACAGAATCCGGGGGACACAACCTGGTGCCCCACTACCAGCTCCCAGCAGGGAGCTGGAGGGAGAGGACTTCAAGTCCTATATAATCCCGGATCCTGGAGCTTTAGCTTCATTCGACACTTCCTCTAACCAGCTCTCTCTTCTCTCTCTCCTACCTTCCTCCTCCCAGATGCCTGGTGGTATCCGCCGCTCTGGGAATTCACCTCCTACCTTCTCCTCTTGTCTACATCGGTGGATATCCGCCGCCTAGACAAGCACCTTCCTTCCTTCACCCACATCGGTGGATTACCGCCGCCTGGGTGAATTTCCTTCCTCTCGCCTACATCGGTGGATTACCGCCGCCTAGACGAGATTCCTTCCTTCACCCACATCGGTGGATTACCGCCGCCTGGGTGAATTTCCTTCCTCTCACCTACATCGGTGGATAACCGCCGCCTAGGTGAAATTCCCTCGCTCTCATCTATTCACTCCTTCACGCCACCGTGATGATAAATTTAAATTCATCACAAAGGGTAATTTGAAGAAAAAACGCTGCAAAGTCCCTGTCACATGGGTTTATTATTCTATTGGACATACCTACAGAAAGGTTGGCTGTTCATTTATTGTTTCTTTCATGCGTAATAATCGAAACTTCTGATGGTTTCCATTAATTTTGGCCCCCAAAACACAAATTAGGTACGCTCTTTTTTTCTTTTTTTTAAAACTATCTTTGATCATTGGTAGTGCCATTTAATCGTCCTGAACCACGTCTTGACACTATTTCCAGTGTTATTATACTAACTGATGGTGATTTCAGACGATTTCCCAGGTTTTTCACTCATAAAAAATCAATTCTGGGAGCTGAACATTTGGTAGAACTCAATTTTCCACTCTTTGGTCAAAATCGACTTCATATTCGGTCTTCTCGTCCCCAAAAACATAGAAAACGATATCTCAGAAGCTCATGTTACCAATATGTTGCTAAAACGTAAAAAGTACCTATTTTTACACACATTTTCACTCATAACACCCCTGGGTATATTCCGATCGGGCTGAAAAGTTTCGGGACACAACTAGGGCCCAAATGGAGCATGTGTGCGAAAGAACGATTTTTTTAGACCGAAAATGAAGCCTGTACACGTGATACGGCGGACGGCGTACGGCGGACGGACATTGCATTTTTGGAATCTATGCACCTTGAAACGTAAAAGAAAAAAGTTTGAGGGGGTGTTATAAAAATTTTTTTGCTGAGCGAATACATAGGTGTACCTATTATTCACAGAATAATAAACCAAAAAGCGCTGCAAAGTCCTTGTCACATGGGGTTTATTATTCTACAGAAATGTTAGCTGTACCTACATTTATTGTTTGTTTCATGTGAAATAATTGAAATAGCTATTTCTGATGGTTTCCACCAATTTTGGCCCCCAAAACACAAATTAGGTAGGTACGATCTTTTTTTTTTTTTTCAAATTATCCATGATCATTGGTAGTGCCACTTAATCGTCTTGATCTACGTGTTGAAACTTTTCCTAGTGCTATTCTACAAATTGATGGTGATTTCAGACGATTTCGCAGGTTTTTGCCTCATAAAAAATCAATTTTGGGAGCTGAACATCTGGTACAACCTCAATTTTCCACTCCTTGGCCAAAATCGACCTCATATTCCATCTTCTCGTCCCCAAAAACATGGAAAACGATACCTCAAAAGCTCATGTTACCAACATGTTGCTAAAACGCAAAAAGTACCTATTTTTACACACATTTTCACTCAGAACACCCCTGGGTATATTCCGATCGGGCTGAAAAGTTTCGGGACACAACTAGGGCCCAAATAGAGCATGTGTGCGAAGGAACGACTTTTTTAGACCGAAAATGAAACCTGTACACGTGATACGGCGGACGGCGGACGGACATTGCATTTTTTGAATCTACGCACCTTGAAACGGAAAAGAAAAAAGTTTGAGGGGGGGTTATAAAATTTTTTTGCTGAGCGATTAGTACATAGGTGTATTATTCAGAGATTAATAAACCAAAAGGAGCGTAGTACCTAATTCAAGTTCTGGGGGCCAAAATTTGTGGAAACCACCAGAAATAGCCATTTCAATTAATTTACATGAAAGAAACAATAAATAAACAGCCGGCATTTCTGTAGACCAATAAGATAATAGAATAATAAACCCATGTGACAAGGACTTTGCAGCGTTTTTTAAAATAAATTATCTCTGATCATTGATAGTACCATTTAATCGTCTTGATCCACCTGTTGACACTTTTTCCAGTGTTATTCTACAAATTGATGGTGATTTCAGACGATTTCGCAGGTTTTTGACTCATAAAAATTCAATTTCGGGAGCTGAACATCTGGTAGAACCTCAATTTTCTACTCTTTAGTCAAAACAGACTTCATATTCGGTCTTCTCGTCCCCAAAAACATGAAAAACGATACCTTAAAAGCTCATGTTACCAACATGTTGCTAAAACGCAAAAAGTACCTATTTTTATACACATTTTCACTCTTAACTCCCCTGGATATATTCCGATCGGGCTGAAAAGTTTCGGGACACAACTAGGGCCCAAATGGAGCATGTGTGCGAAAGAACGATTTTTTTAGACCGAAAATGAAGCCTGTACACGTGATACGGCGGACGGCGGACGGCGTACGGCGGACGGACATTGCATTTTTGGAATCTACGCACCTTGAAACGGAAAAGAAAAAATTTTGAGGGGGTGTTATAAAAATTTTTTGCTGAGCGAATACATAGGTGTATTATTCACAGAATAATAAACCAAAAGGAGCGTACCTACCTTCCTAATTTGTGTTTTACGGGCCAAAATTAATGGAAACCACCAGAAATAGCTATTTCGATTATTACGCATGAAAGAAACAATAAATGAACAGCCAACATTTCTGTAGGTATGTCCAATAGAATAATAAACCCATGTGACAAGGACTTTGCAGCGTTTTTAAATTGATTCCGAACTAGGGAATTTTGTGAGACCGCTGTTCTATCGAAAACTTTCAGTAGAAGGGTGGGTTTTTGGTTTATTATTCTGTGAATAATACACCTATGTATTCGCTCAGCAAAAAATTTTTATAACACCCCCTCAAACTTTTTTCTTTTCCGTTTCAAGGCGCGTAGATTCCAAAAATGCAATGTCCGTCCGCCGTACGCCGTACGCTGTCCGCCGTACGCCGTATCACGTGTACAGGCTTCATTTTAGATCTAAAAAAGTCGTTCTTTCGCACACATGCTCCATTTGGGCCCTAGTTGTGTCCCGAAACTTTTCAGCCCGATCGGAATATACCCAGGGGAGTTATGAGTGAAAATGTGTGTAAAAATAGGTACTTTTTACGTTTTAGCAACATATTGGTAACATGAGCTTCTGAGATATCGTTTTCCATGTTTTTGGGGACGAGAATACCGAATATGAAGTCGATTTTGGCCAAAGACGCGGAAATTGAGGTTTTACCATTGGTTCAGCTCCCAAAATTGTTTTTTTTTTAAGTCAAAAACCTGGAAAACTGTCTGAAATCACCATCAATGTGTATACTAACATTAGAAAAAGTGTAAACAGCTGAATCAAGACCATTAAATCGCACTACCAATGATCAAAGATGATCTGGGGGAAAAAAAGTGTACCTATTTCATGGTTTGGGGGCCAAAATTGGTGGAAATCATCAGGAATAGCTATTTCAATCATTCCACATGAAAGAAACTATAAATTTAACTGCCAACAAGAATCTCTAGAACTCCAATAGAATAATAAACCCATGTGACAAGGACTTTGCAGCGTTTTTAAAAATGTTCCCAAATTGATTTCGCTCTTGAAGACTTTTTGAGACCACTCCGAGCATTGTACGTCCAGCCGTTCGTTCACAGTAAGGCCCTGAAGTTTGTACCCAAATGGCTTCGTCAACATGAGTATGAATGATACGGTATACATCCAGCCCAGATATCACTGCTAGGGAACACCTGATTATAATGACTTATGATTTTATATGAAATCGAGTATGTTGTTCCCTGGTATTATTTCATTTGAAGAATAATGGTTATTTTTGATTTTGTTGGTAGATACTTTTCTAACTTGAACAAACGTTATACTTCATGAATAACAAAAAATAATATAGAATCCACCGCATATTTTATGAAACTGTAACTGCCCGGCCGGCTGCAGACCTGAGCGGCGCACGAGGGTAAGTATTGACCACAGAAAACAGTGATCTGCGCAGAAGGGGCATCTACAGAGGTAGATAATAAACCGTTGTGTAATAATTTGCAGTCAAGGATGTATGGAATTCAAAGCCATGCGGCAGGGAAGAATGATGAAAATATCATGAGACAAGTAAGTAGGCAGATTTCTCGAGATGATGATTTCTTGGATCGTCTACTTTGCATACAGAGATTTTTCCATTTTAGTGAGTGTATACGTGTATGAAGAGACCATTCTTCTCTTATTACGTGTTCGAGATCATGAGTCAAATAATTTTTGACCACAAGTAATATTTCGCGCTGGGGGGATTTTGTAATCTAGTACCTATTGTTTTACTTGATTATTGAACAGTGAGAACTATGTCTGTCTTTCTTGATTCGGATAATGTTAGAATCCTCCCATTTGATTCTAGAATCACCAAGTTTTACTTGATCCTAGAACTTCTATTTGGTACCTGTACTGTTTTAATACATCATTGAATTTTAAAATTTGGGAAAATGGGTAATTTTACTCAGGCCGAACCTCAGTAATCACCATACGGTCGGTAACTCCCTTCATGGGTTGTTTTATATCTAGTAGTATTGGACCTTAGGCCCTATGTCGAAGAGAGGTGGAGAATGAATTAAAAGCAGTTCGCAAGGCTAGTTTGTACGTATCATTATATGATGATACGAACAAACTAGCCTTGCGAACTGAGTCTAATTACATTCTCCACCTCTCTTCGACATAGGGCCTAAGTCCTGATCATTCGCGCTGATAAGCGCTTGTATCTTTGAAGTTGAACGAACAGTAATTATATAGTTCAACAAACTTGATGAACCTAATTAGTGGTAACTAAACGTGATCAGGACCATGGACTCTAGGTCGAAACGTCCAGCGGAATGTAATTAAACAGTTCCAATAACGCAAGTCTATTTGGTCATCACATCACTTCATAATACAATATTATGTAATAATAATTTGGTACGTTTATAATAATTTATAGACTAATTTATAGAATACATTACTAATTTATAGACTAATGCGCTATAGACTACCTAGTCTCAAGCATAATAAAAGTTAAATTTAAAAAAATAAAAAAATAAATTATGTCACTGCTTGCAGTCTCTATCTTGAAAATTGTCACTATAATACTGAACTACTAACACTAATCTATTCTGTTTTTTGTTTTTTTTTCAGGAGCCAAGTTTCTCAGCCCAGAAGGTGAGCTTACTCAAAACATTGTTTAAAAGTTTTTCTCAGTTTTTTTAACGATATCCTTTCTTTTGCTTTCAACTCTGAAATGCCGCTGCACGATCCCATCCAGTTACTCGTTAGAATGTTTGTCAGAGGCCAGTTTCGGACTGTTCTTGGAAAGTAAATTTCTGCCCTTGCCTTAGGTAAATCCATTTCCATTGATTTCGGGGTGAGTAGTGGAGCCGATGAGTACAGATTTTTGAGTTGGAATGCCGCGAGGTTTGGTAGGTCGAGGAATGTTTTGCCAAGTCAGGATTCCCAAACATTTCCCTCGAAATGCTTGAATCACGAGTTGTGATGTCGATTGAAAAATAATAATTGTGTAAACTTGAAAAACCATTCTACGGAAATGAATTAGAGGTGGGTAGTTCCTGGCTGAACTACTCTTGAAGAACTAACTCCGCCAACTGAACTACTTGAATTAGTTCACTTCACTGAACGTTCGTTCACTAGGACCACGAAGTAAAAAAAAATCAAGGATCCAGGATCCAGAGATGGATATTGGATGTAGGAAGGAGGAACTAAAGAACTATCGTTCTGTGCATGATGAACTAAGAACTGGATAACTAGTAACTCACAAGGCGACTGAGTTAGTTCTTTAGTTCAAAGGAACGGTGGATACTACGAGTACATGAGAAGTTGACAGTGTCCACTGAACGATAGTTCCTTTAGCTCATTAGGGGACTCAGATGGGGTGAATTAATGCTGAGGAGTTTATAGTATCCACAGAACGGTAGTTCCTTTAACCACGTGAGGAGTTGGTAGTATCCACTGAACGATAGTTCCTTTAGTTCATTAGGAGTCACTCAGATGGGGTGAATTAATAGTGAATGAGGAATTTATAGTATCCACAGAATGGTAGTTACTGCACGTGAGGAGTTGATAGTATCCACTGGACGATAGTTCCTTAGTTCATTGGGGTTATTTAAATAGGAGTTAGTTCAGATGGAGTGGATACTAACTACATAAGTGGATAATATCACGGAACGACAGTTCAATGGAATAAGGAACTAAGTTGGTATCTTTGTTCTAGTTCAATGTTTGTGTCGTGTGATTGGAAACGAAAAGGAACTGGAATGAACTAATGAACAGGGGCGTTGCGTCCATAAGGCCACTTTAGCCACTGCCCGGGCACCCAAAAACACAGGAGTAAAAAAGACCAACCATTGCTCAGCTGGCCTCTGAATTTCCCTCCTTACACTGTACCTACCTAGCATTTTTCACAAGTCCAACAACCACATGCCAGAGTTCTCTGGCTATGGATATTCAATATTCTAGTAGGTATAGCATCCATGGTGGTTCCTTAATGTTAGCTCCATAGACAAGCTCGGAATAAAGCGACAGTAATCGATGTCCTGCAATCGAAATCGAAACCTAGGCTCTTGAAACTGGAAGGTAGGTTCTGGGTCCTGGGACCTAGTGTCGCCATGGCAACCGAGAAACATGGCCCATCCGCACATGCTCAGTCGAGTAAAAATGTTGTTCGCCACGCCCACTTTGGGCCTAGGCCCCATAATCTGATTTCAACCCCAAAATCGTTCGTTTCACAATCGATTCGATCCCTTCGATTCAGTTTGTCATCTCAATACGAGATGCTTCTCCTTCTGATTTGTTTTTTGTTGTCTGAATCACATGTCCGACATCGGCTGATGTCCGACATGTACAGATGACAACTAAGCTGAGAACTTCACTCCACTGAATCACATTCGCTTTCTCTGTGTCAGTTTTCAATTGTTTTGCTTCAAGTTTTGCGCGTTTTGCGTTTGGTCTGGTTCAGATGACAGATTTGTATTTGTGGAACCTATGTGTGTTTTGTCCTGTTTGCTGTTTGTGGACTGATCGTTGTCAACACATAGATAACTACCTAGCTTCTAGTCAATAGCTTCTCCATTCAAGTAGGTACCAGCCAACGGGTCATTGTTTTGTTGTATTTTAGTTTACCATTTTTTTTAACACAACATGAATTGTGGCTAATTTGCAGTAGAAATTGACGACGTTTTCATATGACGATAGAGTGTTGATTAAAAGAGATAAGCTTTGCTGAATATCACTCATTCAGTAAATAAGGGAAGGGTTGCCTTGAGGTATTTTGTAGACATATCTGATGTTGGTTTTGCGTTCTGGTCTGGTCCCCCACCGTTTTCAGACCCCACGCACAGCTACTGCTAATGAACTACTTAACTCAAAAGAACTACTCCTTTAGGAGTGAACTAACTGAAATTGAGTCCCTCAAATGAATTGATCTTACCCACCACTAAAATGAAGCGCATCTCTTTTATGCAATGTATTTTCTGACTCTACGGCAAGGAAAATTCACTGCGTCAGAACTTTTCTCGGGAACGCAACCTGCCCTTGTCACAGGCTCCGCGTCAAATATTCATTCCATTCGAAGAGCAGCCGACAAAAACGACAACCCTGCGATGACGGCGGAGTTTTTTTTTAATTTTTAATTTTTTTTACCCTTGCGACGAAGTTGGGGAGTGGTCCGAAGAATAGATCCAGGTACTCTGCAGTCTGCTTGGGAGATTTTTTACGTTCGATTCCTGCCTCAACTCCTATTATGGGGACTTGGTTGAATGGGTATAAGGGCCTATACCTAGTATAGGAAGTGGCCTGAATGACCCGTGCCGCGGCATACGGTGCGGCATCGGATGTCATATCCATAACTCACTTTTATTATTTCGAACACTCTCAAAATCTTCAACATAATTTCATTCACCCGTTCTGTACACGTATATAAATGAAAATCAATGTATCCAGTTAATTTGCCCAATTTATTTTTATATATCCATTTTATTTTTATTGTACATTAATCATTAATTTAATATTGGATTTTCCGTGAACATTTTCGGTTACGCTGATGATACGGCATTGTGGCATAAACTCTTTTGATAACTGCTGGCTCAGAGTTACGTTTGATTCGATAATGATTCGATTTTAATTTGCTGCGCCTTAATCTGAATAAAACTGACATCATATATTTCACAGTGACCGGTAAAATTAAGTCAGATGATACCATTAGGTTGCATGAGTATACCTGTTCCAATGTTGGCCTTGCTTTTACGTGTCCTTCTATTCAATTTATTCACAGTGTTAAATTTATGTATAATATTTTATAGTAATCTCAATTTTAAGTTACACATTTCTTCATTGGTTAGCCGAATTCGTAAGTGTTTTATGTTATTAGAGCAGTCAGAGATGTTGTAGGCCTAAAAATATTCTTCGCACTTTGTACTATGTGTCGTGAACTCCTGTAGAATTAAGTTACTCGCTAATCATAAGAAGCCAACATTAGTTCCGGCTAAATAAAACTAGTAGAGTGGGGCAACCGAGGCGAGGAAGCGGACGGTCAACCTGGGCTCCCACTAGCTCCTCTAACCAGAAGCTGGTGGGGGGAGGGTATAAAACTACTACTTCCGCCACGATTTCTTCATTCTACGTCTTCCACTTGAACATGCTCTCTCTCTTCCTACCCTCACCTCGCCTCTCTCGCAAATTCAGCCAATATTCGTAAATTCACTCACATTGTCAAATTCACTCACTACACGCTCGGTGGAGGTCCGCCCTTAACCGCAACACAATTAAATACACTCACTCTCCATAACCTGGTGGAGGTCCGCCCTTAACCAGAAATGGAGAATTACACTACACGCTCGGTGGAGGTCCGCCCTTAACCGCACAACATCAAATTCTCACTCATCAAATTCACACACTACACGCCCGGTGGAGGTCCGCCCTTAACCGCACAACCTAAAATCTCAAAATCACATTTCCAACACTACACGCTCAGTGGAGGTCCGCCCTTAACCGCACCACATCAAATTCTCACAATTCAAAATTCAAACACTACACGCTCGGTGGAGGTACGCCCTTAACCGCACAACATTATTTCATTCATAATTCAAACACAACACGCTCGGTGGAGGTACGCCCTTGACCGCACAACATTATTAAATTCACACATCATTCAATTCACACACATACAAACATTATTAAATTCACACACACCAATTTTACCTAACCAAATTCATCTCCACCTCTCATGGTGAATTTTAACCTCACTTAAATTCACCATAGTGGTAACCACCGACGTTCCCGCTTCCTTCCCAGCATGGAGTCCCCCAATGAACAGTCACCCACCCTGCTGACACCTCAGTCCACCTCTGCGGCCGCTGCCACCCTTCCGGCCACCGTCACCACTGCACCGCCTCCCGCTGACGTCATGACTGCTGTGTCTGCACTCCCCCTCTCGCTACCCCCCTTCTACACTCATGATCCAGCCCTCTGGTTCTTCCAGGTGGACGCCGCCTTCTCCGCCGCCGCCGTCCGCGGCCAGAAGGTCCGCTACGCCCGTGTCATCTCGCTTCTCCCTTATGACATTCTCCTTCAGACCCCAGACATCGCCCCGGACGGGGCCACCCCTTACGATGACCTCCGCGAACGCCTTACCACCCTCTACCAACCTTCCAAATTCACCCGGATCGCAGCACTGGCGCAGCCCCAACACCTTGGTGACCTCAAGCCTTCTCATCTCTTCCGCCGCTTGCGTCATCAACTTCGTGATGTACTCACATCCGATGTTACTCGCACCTTCTGGCTCCGGGCGCTCCCCGCCACCGTTGAAATCGCCCTCGCGAGCCACCTTGACGAGGGCGACGACGACCTCCTCCGCCTCGCCGACACCATTCACGACCTCGCCGCCTCCACTACGATCGGCGAGGTCGCCAACCTTCACGACCCCGTTCCTCCGACCGCCGAAACCGTTCGGTCTCCGCCGATCGCGGCCGCCGCTCGCCTTCCGCGGACTCCCGCCGGCCTTCGCAGCCCTCCGACCGACGTGGGCGCTCGCCCGCACAACGTCGGCCTCCGCCTTCGCGCCCGACGCAGCCCGACGCAACAGAAATATTGGTTTATTATTTTCAATAATGAACCATTGGAATCGAGCATGAAAAAAAAATTCTTACCCCCCCTCAAAATTTGATGGTTTACGTTTCAAGGTATGTAGAATCCAAAACTGCAATAAAAATATTTCTGTCTGTCCGCCGTACGCCGTACGCCGTACGCCGTACGGGCCACGTTTCTTAGTTACCATGAAAGAAAATTGATGAAATTCGGGTTATAGGTTCCGTTCGGGGTCTAGTTGGTCCTCGAAGCTCGACGTTACTGTCAGTCATCTGTAAGGGGTTCAAAATAGGGGTTGAAATTTTCAAAACGCCTATACCATTTTTTTACGTGAATATTTTTACGGTTTTAAATAGTTCTTGAACTTGCGAGTTTTTTAAGACCATCCGGAGCGTCGTACATCCAGCCGTTCGTTCACAGTAAGGCCCCGAAGTTTGCACCGACAGGCATTTTCGACTCCAGTGTGAATGAAATTGTATACAATTCAAACCAAATCTCGTAACCAGAGACGCATCCACAATAGGAAATTTGGCGGAGATGAAATCATTGCTAGGGATCACCTGATTATATTGGCGGAGTATGAAGTCGAGTTGGTTGTTCTGTGATATTATTTCATTTGAAAAATGATGGCTCTTTTGGAGTTTGTTGGTAGGTAGTGAAACTTGAACAAACGTTGAAGTATTATTGATGGGTAAATTATTACTACGGTAAATCATTACTCAACGGTAAATTATTACACAACGGTTCATTATACCATCTACGTAGAAGGGGCTGGAGTTTGTTGGTAGGTACTTTCGCAACTTTTTTCACTCCTCATCAACAATTTCTTTTCAGAACTTCATTATGTGTGTTTCTTTTTGTTAGGTACTGTTTGTCATCGGCAGAATTATTTTAGCAACATTTAACTCGTGATTTAGGTAGGTAGGTACCTAGTAACGTGTACGGGGTTAGGTACTAACCTACGGAGGGTCTGCGATCTACATTATATGTATAGAATAGTACATATCATAAATTATATAGACGGGTTATCTATACATAGAGCTGTGATCTGTAACGGAAGGGTATTCTATACAAAATAATAAACCGTTGTGCAGGGATTTGCAGCGTTTTTTATTGCAGTTTCGGATTGTACATACCTTGAAACGTAAACCATCAAATTTCGAGGGGGGGTAAGAATTTTTTTTTTCTTGCTCGATTCCAATGGTTCATTATTGAAAATAATAAACCAAAAAATTAATGACGATATCATGAATTTTGTCCGTTGCAGCGAAATATTATAATGTTACGGATAATTTCTATTAACAGAAATATCATGGATCTGTCTAATGGGAACCTGCGTTGCAAGGTTATTGTAGTGGGTGATGCTGTAAGCAGTTTTTTAAATTACTGGATATGAAATTATACCTTTATTGCACTTCTTGAACTCATATTATTTTTATATTATTATCATTAACATGAAGTAATAAAACATTTATGTTCATTGGCTTATTTAACATAGCGGAGTCTGCAACTTAATCCGCTGATTGGGCAATAATTTATTGTATTACCTAAGTGAGATATATTGCATACTGGAAGTCGTCTCAAATATTACTTTTTGTTGTACTGGTTGAGACGCCAAATATGTACTCGTTCTTTGGTTGGCTTGTAATTTTCTCTCTTTTCAGAGATAGTCTTGTCTCTTTTGAACTCTTATGACCCTCTCTTGGGAGTCTTCATTTGCAGTTCATCCCACAATAATAATCAAAGTAGGTGCAAAAAAAACCACAGTCATGCAGCATGGCTATAAGAGCGAATTTTCGAAGTTTTCGGCATCTTCCTCCTCCGCCTAAAATTTTCTGAAAATTAATTTTCGGTCAATGTTTTCCCAACTTGATGCCATACAAAATTAAAACAGGAGTAGTTTTACGCAAAGTAAAATTTGGGGTGGAAGGAGGGGGAGGGGGAAATCAAAAATGTTTTGAATACCAGAAGAGTAGGTATTGGGTACGTAACAAATTTTTTGTTCCATTTTTTGCCGAGTAACACCCCGGTTTGTAGATTTTCCAACGCTGAACACGATGGTGAAGTCAGAATTGCGATATCCCATTCCGTTATCAGATTAGAGCAGACGAACCAGGAAGAACATCTCAAGAAATAACCACGTTCCTTCATCTTCAAAGTGCTCCAGTTTGAGAATGGAATGAGATATCGCAATTCTGATTTCACCATCGTGTTCAGCGTACAAAAACCTTTAAAATGAGGTGTCACTTGTCAGACTTTTTCATTTTGGGAATTTATGGGTAATTTCCCCCCCCTAAAACTCCCCAAAACTCCCCCTTAGGGTGACCCGATTCTGCCCATCTTCGAACTTAGCCTGTCGATTGCCAAGACAGATTTTTCATGCAAATTTGAACTTTTTATCTCAATTCTTTCGAGAGTTATCGTCTGGAATGACACATACATACATACATACATATATATATATATATATATATATATATATATATATATATAATTTTTGGTGTCTTTCGGCAGGGAATTCAGGATGGTCTGAAACGGATTTTGGTATAAAAATCTTTCGGAAATTCGAGTTTTAAAAATTTTGGACCGAGAACAATAGCTTCCTTTTCTTCGAAAATTCGCTAAAAAGGGGGAAGAAAATATTTACAAAGCGAGCTGCCTTCTGAAGGGATGCTGCAAGAAGAAGTGTATCGAGCAGTTTGTACGTAATCCGAGGGTGGGACAGAAACTCCTCTTTTAGCGCCAGTGCCCTAAAATGGATAACGGAAAAATGAATTGGTTTTTTTCCCCCTCACATACCATTTCAAGAATTTCAGAACCCCCAATAGACAGTTATATACGTTTTAAACTGAAACGTGTTTTATTTTTGTTCTTAAAAAGAGTGTGTGTCGGTCATATATAATAGTTGATCAATTTTAATATGTGATCATAATAAATTAAGCATTTAAATTCATTTGGTAACTAATCGAATCGTTGGAACGTTATCTATAGGGGTTAGAAATCGAATTGCGTTTGATGACCTGCGAATGCTTCGATGATATCAATATTAATTTCATTACGGTTACGAACAATCAGGAATCAAGGCTTTATCAGGCTTATGTTTTGATATCTTTATAAATGTTCTTTCCTGGTGATAAAAATCTGCTCTGCCGGCATTCTTGTCTGCTTGTAATAGAGAATGAATGAATTTCGTGGGGATACTGTGTGTCTCAGTGCAGTTTTCATATTCGAACAATATTATTCTGTCCCGTGACTCGCTCTCTTTCGTTTGCCCGTGAGATTGGCAGACAGCCATCGCATTTCAAGCGATTCACCGCCCCATGCACCCCATTCGTTGCCAAAACATCCATCTTCATTCAACTTCGAAATGCCGGCCATAACCATCGATTTTCGTAACCGAACAACTTTAACCCTTAGTATAATGATTACGAAGAACGAAATGAAAAATTAGGAAGGTGCGAAACTCGGGTACACCTGTTATGTTACTCGTATTGTTAACAAAAACATTTTGCTTGTCATGTACAAAATGAAAAAAAGTTCTTTTGAAATCAAAATTTCGTTTCCATTTTCGTTTTGTGATTCAGACATCAGGGACAAATAATTTGAATCCTTGTATGTCTCTATGTCTGTACACAATGCCGAGTAAGTTTGTGGCCACCATATTAAAAGCCCCTAAAAATGGTCAGCATGTAATTTCCTATAAGACTTCAAACGGTTTGCTCCTAGTTCGGTACTGTGTATACGAATTTCATCGAAAGTCCAACTCTGTAAATTCCGTCTGCACATGAGGAAATTCCTGTCACTCAAGTACGTTACTTTGGTTCTAATTACAGATTTTGATTAAATTTGCTCGTATTATGCAGGCTGGGTCGCATGGTCTCCTGATGCGTTCACTTGGGTTGAATTAGAAGCTTCTGCGCATGCACCAAGTTGTAATCCCATTCAAATTTGGCTGTGAGTCCGATTTCCCAATGTTTGATAGGTAAATGGGGAGTGGTAAATTTAGTTAAGCAGGCTTTATTAAAAACGGTGGACATATACAACGGCCTTATTAAAAACGGTGATATACACCGGCCGATCACTGGAATCATTCTAAGGACGACAGTATAGCATCCTGCAAAGCATACTTTTTTAGTCGTTTGAAATTTTAATTTGCGAGTAATTGACAAGGTTGCATTCAACAGGTGTTCTCCGTTTTAAATCAGGTCAGCAGAATGGTTAAACCAACTAGGTGGATAACGAGCTTTACAGTTCTCAGCGTCACAGCACGTAGGGTAAGGCGGGGGAATGCCATCCCTGGGGTAATAACATCCTTCAAGATTCTTCCAAAACTGTTCACTCCACTCGAAATCTACTGACCCTGACTTTATCTTAGCAACCCATGTGACTAATTTCATTGGTGTTTTGACAGCTGTTTAAACAATTGTCACTCATTTATGACGTCGCCTGTTTCCACAGATTAGCTATTTGTCTTTCGATTCATACGCGATTTTATAAAATCGGCTCTGAAATAACGTAACGGCGCATGTTTTGCCGAAGTGTGAACGATTGGGGAAATGCCATCTTTTTTCGTGGGGTTGTGACATCCACATGTTGTATGGATGGCATTAACTCTAAAACCATTTTACTACTGAATTTCGAAAAAGACATTGTTTTCTCGTTCCCAAACATCAATGCCAAGGTTTTAAAAAAATAGTCATCTGACTTTTCCAGATGCCCAGAAGTAGACCACGGACGACAGCAAGGGCTGCGTGGACAGAAGAGCAAATGCGGATGGCATTTGATGCTATAAATGCAGGCAAGATGAACGTACGGCAGGCGAGCAATTATTTCAACATCCCCTATCCAACCCTCAAGGAACGAGTAAGAAAGGGTAATATGAAGGGACCAAAATTGGGGGCCAACCCGACATTAACAGAATCTCAGGAAACGGAAGTTAGGAATCGGGTTCTTGTATTATCCAACTTATTTTACGGCATTACACCAGCTCAGCTTCGCCAGACTGTATTCACGTATGCCCAAACGAACAACATTTCACACCGTTTCAACACAGAAAAGGGGCAAGCTGGAGCGGATTGGTTGAAAGGATTTTTAAGAAGAAACCCAGACATCACCATTCGTAAACCAGAAGCCACATCTGTGAACAGAGTAACAGCTTTCAATCGTGAAGAAATTACCCGGTTCTTCACGAATTTGAAATGTTTGATGAACAAATTCAGTTTTCTACCGAATAGAATTTTTAACATGGATGAGACGGGTATATCCACCGTTCAAGATCCTGGAAAAATTATTTGCCTTAAGGGAAAAAGGAGGGTCGGCTCAGTAACCAGTTGGGAGAGGGGTAAAAATGTGACAGTGGTGTGTGCCATGAGCGCCTTAGGATCATATATCCCTCCTATGTTCATCTTCCCTAGAAAGAGGATCTCGCCTGCTCTTACAAGAGATGGTCCCCCAGGATCATCCTACGAGTGTTCAGATAATGGGTGGATCACAGAAGAGCTCTTTGTAAGGTTTCTCGATCATTTTGTAAAACATTCGGGCGCATGAAAGGACTCTCCTGTGCTCCTGATCTTAGACAACCACGTTAGCCACACAACGATGGCAGCCTATGACAAGTGTAGAGAAAATGGGATTAATATGTTGTCACTCCCACCTCACACATCCCACAAGACACAGCCCCTTGATGTCTCCTTTTTCGGGCCCTTGAAACAAGCATTTGGAAACGAATGTGACCGATTCATGAAGAGCCATGGCCTCCAGAAAATAACCCCATATGATTTGGCTGGACTATTCGGTTTGGCCTATTCAAGGGTAGCTACTGTGGGAAATGCAATTTCTGGATTTCGCAGTACAGGGGTCCATCCTATGAATCCAACCATCTTTACAAACGAAGACTTCATGCCTGCTGATTTGCTCAACCCCAGCCAGGAGTCACCACTTGTTATTGTGAATCCACCCTCTTCTTATTCACCGTCCACATCTCATGATTCTACTACCGATTCAAGCCCACTCGCATCTCCGCTACCTCTTCCGGCTGCAAGAACGCCTACAACGAAAGGACGACGGGCGAAGCAGCATTCTGAAATCTTGACAGCGACCCCTAGAAAAGAAGAGCTAATGGAAAAACTGGCGAAAAAAATTGTGAAAAGATCCAAACCCACTGGCAATGTTAGGCGAAAAAATGATGTTGGACATTCCACTGTTTCCACTGATCCGGGAGAGAGAACCTCATATGCTAAAGAACGAAAAGTGAAGAAAATGAAGGCCGTCGTGGAAAAAGTTGGAAAGATCCCGCTGAAAAAGAAAAAGCATAAAAAAACGAAGACGTGGGATGATTCTGATGGCAGTGGGACAGACTATGGCTTGAATGATGAGGACCTATGTGACGACGATGAGCTAGATGACATCTTAGGATTAGAGGACGAGGAAGATCGCATCTGTTTCATATGCAGAGAGAATGACGGGGACGATGAACTAATGTGGAAGTGCACTGGTTGTCATCAGTTTGCCCACTATGCTCAGTGCCCATCATGCCAAGGGAAACCAGAAGTCCCTCTCTGCGAACTATGCCAGTTGGTGAAGTACTCTGGAAATTCATCAGTTTCTTCTCTCTTTTAATTTATTTCTCTTCGATATTCAGTTACCTATTGTTTTTATTTATTTATGACCAATGTTCTGTGATACAGGTTAAAATAAATTTCATGAGTTCCTATTGTGACTTTTTTTTAAATTGCAATGTTAGTCTTAGATACTTGGAGATCTAATGGATGGAAATACCCCACAGCTGGGATGGCATTACCCCACCAGGGGGGTAATCCCACCCAAAGCACTTTTTTCATTTTTCATACAACAGTGCCCGCCAACTTCACTGAACTACAATAAAGACTTTGATTTGTCAAAATTGATTAAATTTGCGAAAGAATGAGACAATGATGACAACTCTATGATTTTTCTGCACCATTCTATCGCAAGGTGAAGTAATGGGGATGGCATTCCCCCGCCTTACCCTACGTTGTTATCAATTAATTATTCCAACCCTTGTCATCTTTGTATTCAGTGGTAGAGTCTCTCCCTCGCTTGCCCTCAACTTTCGTCACACTTCACGTCAGGAGATAATATGGTGTACGAGACTTTCACCACAACTTATTCAACAAACCCACATCGTCCAACCCACATTTTATTAAAGTCTTATTTAAAATCCCAGTAGTTGTGCTAATCATACTAATAGATCATACTAACGGATTAATCCAAATCAGCAGTACATTACCTGCATGTATAACTACATACTAAAACCTAGTTCACATTTAGCGGAAGTGCGTTGCGGCAGTGCGATGCGGCAGTCGCTTTGCAGCACAGTATTGAGGGGCAAAAAACCTTCATAATCATTGAATTTGATTCACTTCACTACTCTAGAGCGGTAGTCACAAAGTGGCTGAGATAGCAGTAGAAAAAAGGGCGAAGAACTGCTCGTGAAAGCATTGAAGAGAAGCCACGAAAAACTTGCACTTGATAACGGCAGTTTTGCAGATTTCTCAATGATACGAACCTGTTTCGTATATTAGGTAAGTATGTCTATGTATGTGAATATGTCATGTTGATCGGGAAAATAATGAACACTGTGGGCTCACTAATAGCCTGACCAGGAATGTCATCTTCAACTCTGCTTCAACTCATGTCATCTTCATGAATATCATCACTCAGCTCATGAATGTCATCACTCAACTCACGAATGCCATCATATGAATGTCACACAGGAATGTCATCTTCAACTCAGCTTGCTGACAAAGCACCCCACTCACTCCATTCTCAAGGTTGGACGCACATTTTCACGATCTTATTATGAATCACATGGGACGGTAAGCATGTGGAATGATGTTAAAATGGCAAGTGAACCCTCCGGTTAACTGACTTTCGTCTTCTGCCGGAGGGCCCCGCCTAACACCGGGAGGAGGAGGGAAAGGAAGGGCCACCTACCTTCTACCAAAGTTCACGACCACCACGAATCCAACCTCTGTTGGAGGGCAGACCGGTGGAGCTTTGCCCTAGGGCGTTGCTCCTGTGGCCTGGGGCTCCCTCCGCCCGTGGTATTGCCGGGACGGTAAGCAACATGAGGGCAGCCTATCAACTGCGAGATCGTCGAATAAATCTGAACGGCATGTCGCTCAAAAATCGTGTAGCACGGTTGAAACCGCCGTGAAAACGTCTTTCCAACAGCACCCACCTTATCCTGGCTTGAGGTCGAAAGTGATCCGCGGCATGGGCTCGACAGTTGTCGTAACCAAAACCGCGAACTCGGACGCTGTCGTTAGAGACCGCCAGGAATACGATCAAAGAGAAGGTCCGGAGGATCGGGCGGTAGCCTATAACCTGGCCCGGAACTAGCTGATCACAGTGAGACCACCTTCACGAAAATCCGTTTGGCCATATACCTTTACACGCACGCACGTACGCACGCACGCGCGCACACACACACACACACACACTCGCACGCACGCCCCAAACTCATGAATTATATACCTAGTAGTATGTTGATTTATTTATAATTGAGTGATACAATATTCTCAATGATACACAAAATCAACCCAACTAAAACCCAGAAAAAAACTAAAACCCAAAAAACCTAAACCCCCCCCCCCCCCCCCCAAACCCAAGGTAGGAGTTTTGGAGGAGAGAAGGTGATTTTGAAAGAAGAGGTGAGAGAGGAATGCGAAAGCGTATCCGTGCAGTTTTCACCTCCTTGGATGTGGCTCTAGGATAGGTAAATATCCGCCCGGTTTTCACCTCCTTGGATATTTGGAAGTGAGGAAGGGAGGATATCCGTCAAGTTTTCACCGCGTTGAATATCCGGGAAAAATACTCGTCCGGTTTTCACCACGTTGAGAACGTAGGGATGAGGAGATAAGGTAAGAGAGAGAAGGCTCTGGCTCGACAAAAATTGGATGAATGTCGAGCTAGACAATCCGGGCCCCTTATAAAGGCGCCTCTCCCCTGGTCGACCAACGGCCGTCGGAGAGCTACCTGGGCCTTTCCCTCGTACCGCGAGCTCGACTTCTCTGTGGTTTTATTGGTAACAGTCTTAACTTATTTACAGGAGTGGTGTATATAAGGGTACCATGACAGGAGTCAAACTAAAATGTAGAATTTACAACGCTGTGAAATAATAAGACAAAAAGTAAACCCTCAGTTTACCACCAATTTATATTTAGCACGAAGCTTTTCACTCAAATTCTGAGCATCCTCAGATACATACCTAACTCACATGAACACCTATAGCAAAAAACTCAGGTAAATGAGTTATGTTCATGAGGTTGCTCAGAATTTGAGTGCAAAGCGTTTTGCTAAATATAAATATTGGTGGTAAACTGAAGGTTTATTGTTTCTATTGTGTTGTCACTGCTTGCGATCCACTCGCTTTCACTCTTCACTTTTCTAACGGAAATTATGATAAGAAATAAGAGAGTGAGGAGGGGGGGATTGAAAATAGCGTACGATGGTTACATTTATAATTATGTGAATGGAGCATATCGGCGTATCGCTCAACGGAATGCCCCTTCCACAACCCACCGAATCCGTCGAGTTCTTCCCTTGTTCTGCCCGTCCGTTTGGAATGTACGCGGTGACACCATCAACGGAAGTGCCCGCACAAACAGTTTATGTGAAGGAGGGAACAGTGTGTTCTTCTTGTAGGCCACTACCATACTTCCGCTTGAAGCGTGATTGAGCGGTTCCAACAAGACGAGGCGACAGTGAGCAACATTTTCCAGCAGGAAGCATTTGGGCGTTGTTCCCGCAAAACCGAAGACAGGAAACGTTTTTTAGAATTGCGGGAACGCTTGCGATACTTATGCATACAACGGCAGAGCGGCAGCAAATCAACACCTGAATTTCTTCAAGGGGTTGGTAGGAATATATACAACTTAATCGCCAAATGTAGAAAACACTTTTCATTTGACGACATTCATCATTTGACTTTACATCATTATTTGGCGTACATTAATTGGCTTTCGGAATCGAGCTAAGAAAAAAAAGTTTGACACCCCCTAAAAATTTTATGGTTTCCGTTTCTCGAAGTTTGTAAAATTCAAAAATGCAATAAAAAACTCTTTAAATTATTACAAAACGGTTTATTATTTACCTGTATAGATGCCCCTTCTGCGTAGATCACTGTTTTCTGTGGTCAGTACCCTCGAGCTCCCCCCAGGAAAGCCTAAATGGAGTACTGGAGCCGGCCCGGGAATTAGAGTGTCATACAAACGCGCGAGATTCAATGATTAAATCATTAATTATTTATTTGTAGTTATTCATTAAGCATTAGGTAACTAATAAACCGTTGTGTAATAATTTACCTGTATAGATGCCCCTTCTGCGTGTATAGTATATTAAACCTTTGTGTAGTAATTTACTGTTGTGTAATAATTTACCCAATAATACTTCAACGTTTGTCCAAATTGCAAAAGTACCTATCAACAAAATCCAAAAGAGCCATCATTTTTCAAATGGAATAATATGACAGAACAACCAACTCGACTTCATACAGCCATCCGTGATTATAGTCAAGTGATCCCTAGCAATGGTATTTGGGCTGAATGTATACAACTTGATTCACCCTCCTGTTGAAGAAGCCTGTCGGTTTAAACTTCTGGGCCTTACTGTGAACGAACGGCTGGACGTACAATGCTCTGGGTGGTCTAAAAAAACTCCCAAGTTCAAGAACCATTTAAAAACGTTAAACAAATTCGAGGTAACGGCGTCCTGGAGATTTCAACCCCTATTTTTCATCCCTTACAGATTACTGACAGTAGCGTCGAGGTTCGAGGACCAACTAGGCCCCAAACGGGACCTACACACCAAATTTCGTTAATTTTGGTACATGGTAACTAAAAAAGTGCGAAGTACGGCAAAAGTACGTCGCACTTTTCATAGTTACCATGAACCAAAATTAATTAAATTTGGTTTGTAGGTCCCGGTTCGGGGTCTAGTTGGACCGCGAAGCTCGGCGTTGCTGTCAGTCATCTCTAAGGAGTGAAAAATAGGGGTTGACATTTTCAGAACGCCGTAGCTCAAATACTTTCAATAGGAGGGTACGGTTTTTTTTAAACGTTTTTAAATTTATTGATCTTGAACTAATGAATTTTTTGAGACCACCCGGAGTATTGCACGACCAGCCGTTCGTTCGCACCGAAAAGCTTCGTCAACATATACACGATCGTGAATCAGACGGTATAAATCCTGATTATAATCACGGGTGGCTGTATGAAGTCGAGTTGGTTGTTCTGTGATATTATTTTGTTTGAAAAATGATGGATCTTGTTGATAGGTACTTTTGTCAACTTGAACAAACGTTGAAGTATTATTGGGTAAATTATTACACAGCGGTAAATTATTACACAACGGTTTATTATACTATCTACGCAGAAAGGGCATCTATAGAGGTAAATTATTACACAACATATTATTATTTCCCTTATGCTTCATGAATAACTACAAATAATTGATGACTGCAACTGATCAATGATTGCCGGCTCCGGTACTCCATTCAGGGCTTTCCTGGAGGGAGCTCGAGGGTATTGACCACAGAAAACAGTGTTCTACAGAAGGGGCATCTATACAGGTAAATAATAAACCATTGTGTAATACTTTGCAGCGGTTTTCCTTTGACTTTTCCTCATACCCAAAACGTTTCTTTTGTTGCTTCCTCACTACCTACCGGAAGGTAGGCAAGCCTCGTTAATGAGTAATATAAATTTGTGTCCTCCAAAATGGAAATTTCCACTCGCATTTTGCGTTTCAGACATCAAGGAACATTTTTGGTTCCGGGTCTGTTCGTCACTCTGTCACCTGTGTGTCTGTCTGTCTGTGGTCAATTCTTTGTATCGCTCATAACTACCCGAAATTATGATCGAAATGGACTGAAATTTGCAGGGTAGGTGCGGGTTTGGTACCAGATACTCCCATACCAGAATTATTGAAAAAGTTCCGTAACTTCCGTCTGTGCATGCGCAAAAGGGAAACACTTGAAACGCCCGTAGCTACCTTAAATATCGTTGAAATGAGTTCAAAGTTGTTCAAACACTTCAGTGTTGATGGTTGTCGTGGATTCCTCCCAGAACCACAACCTTTGTATATTGCAAACCTAAGTTCTCGCCAAATAAACTCGCAGAAGTGGGGACGAAAGCCACAGGGGAGTCGAAGCACAACCTGGGTCCCCACCATCTTCTACCAGCTAGAGGATGGAGGGAGACGGCTTCCAGGCCTCTAAATACTCGCCTCCTGCGCCTTTCTAGCCATTCTACGCTCTCCTTAAGTCGCTGACTTATCTCTCTCTCTCTCTCTCCTCATCCAATCTCTCTCCTATCCTAAAAGATCTTGAGCATGGTGGAGGTTCGCCCTTAACCAAATCAAGCAAACACTCCTAAAAGATCTCGAGCATGGTGGAGGTCCGCCCTTAACCAAATCGAGCACACCATCCAAAAAAGATCCTGGGCATGGTGGAGGTCCGCGCTTAACCAAACCAGGCAACATCCCTCAAAAGATCTCGGGCATGATGGAGGTCCGCCCTTAACCAAACCGAGCAAACTATCCAAAAAGAACCCGGGCATGGTGGAGGTCCGCCCTTAACCAGACATCCACCCTCACACCGCTCGTGATGAATGCGCCAATTTCAAATTCATCACAATGGTTATATTTTTTAAATAATTAAGAACCTTTTGAAAGTGCTGGTAGGTTTCTAGAATGAATGAACTATACCGGCAATTATGGATATCAGAATGTATTTTAGTCGTGACATGTTAGCTTCATGATTCGGACTTGGGCTTCCCATCATTATTCAAAATGGCCAAGAGAGAAACCTATAGATATTGTTGTGAAATAGGTGGTGATAACGTGTTTGTAAACAACAGCAATAACAAATTGGACAACGTGTTCGACGGTCAAACAACAACTCAACTTATATTTTCACTGTGTAACAACTGGATAACAGATTCCACATGTGTGGTGTGTCAGAATAAGCGAGTGGAGGTATCATTGCATAACATCATCCCCTCCCCTTCTCAAGAGTATAGTAAGGCCTAAGACGATCAGCATGGACCACCATTCTTTTTCGCGCCGGCGTTACAATGCGGTATATCAGGTCGGAGATCACTTTGACAATTTTACAGGGACCGACCCATGGCAGCTGCAACTTTGGACACCAGCCGACCCTCCGCTGTGGGTTGAAAAACCACACTTGATCATTCGTCTTGAATCTGGGGCCTTCAGTTTTTACATCGTACCGACGCTTTGCTATTTCTGCTGCTTGAAGAAGCTTATTCCTAGCCAAGTCATGGGTGTCTTCCAGTTCTTTTCGTAGGATGTCAGCATAAGTTGTTCGCGGCTGTGGTCCAGGGACAGGTCCGCATAGGAGATGCACCGGGAGAGTTAGCTCTCTGCCCATCAGGAGTCTGGCAGGGGAGAACCCAGTGGCGGCTTGCTCCGTGGCACGGTAGGCAATCAGCAAGCAGGGTAGTTTGATGTCCCAGTCTTTCTGATTATTTCCTACAGTGGCTAGGAGGTTCCACAGCGTTCGATTGAAACGTTCAACTAGTCCTTCACTCTGGGGTCGCAGGGGTGTCGTCCTTGTCTTGTGTATGCCGAGCAAAGTGGTCACTTCTTTGAAAACATCCGATTCGAAGGTCCTTCCCTGATCTGAGTGCAACTCTCTCGGGACCCCAAAGCGTGATATCACATGGTCCACCACCCCCTTAGCCACTGTTGGGGCCGTTGCGTCAGGGACGGGAAACGCCTCCGGCCACTTTGTAAAATAGTCTATGACTACAACAATGTACCGATTGCCTCTAACTGTCCGAGGTAGGGGTCCAATCAGATCAACTCCAACTCTTTCAAATGGAACGCCCACTGTATACGTTTTCATTGGTGCTTTTCTGGTTCCCTTCTTTGTGCATTTTCCTCGCTGTCCACATAAGATGCAGCTGGCACAGTATTGGCGAACATCTAAATGCATCCCCACCCAATAGTAGGTCTGGTGCAGGGCTCCTATGGTCCTCCTACAACCAAAATGACCCACTTCGTGGGCATGAGCCACCACTGTTCGCTTGAGTGAGTCCGGGACAAGGATTTGCAAGACATGCTTCGATTCATCAGCTGATTCCCATCTCCTTTTAATGATGTTGTCATCCAGTAGTAACTGAGCAAACATGGCCCATAAGGCCTTGTGACGGTATATGGGAATCCCGTCCATCTTGGATGCTGGCTCTTCTCGATCTTTTTGACACGCGGCTGAAGGGGCGGTTGATTCGCGGAAACGAATTATCAACTCCTGGAGGCAACGCGTTATAATCTAACCATTTGTCTCCGGGGGCAGCTGTCACACTGCCTCCCTACCTTTCTAGAGGATGGAGAGGGGGAAATTACGCTGTATGGGCGGCGTAGTTAAACCCCTCATCCATTACATGGTAGCAGAGCGTGGTTGGTGGGTATGTGCTGGATTTCATCCTCGGTACCCCCTCCACTTTTTGAGAGCTTCTCCAGAAGGAATAGCTCTTGAGGTTTTCCAGAAGGAATCCTCTTTTTAATACCCCTTTGTTTATCAATATACACTTCGGCCATTGGATTTTCTATTTTTATCAAATCAACCTCATGATTATTATTATTACAATCAACCTCATGATTACTACTATTAATAATATCAAACCTCATGATATTATTCTTAAGGCTGTTATGCCTGGCGTTCAACGCCTATTTTTGTAATTTTTCCCCTTGTTTTCCCAGTTGTTCCATCTTATGATGGGGGTTAATCACCCAGAGGTTGTTCAGATGTACTTTCCTGAACCAGAACCTCTGACAACTACTTTCATTTATATTCCAGTTGTTCCATCTTATGATGGGGGTTAGTCACCTAGAGGTTGTTCAGATGAACTTTCCTGAACCAGAACCTCTGACAACTACTTTTTTCTTTCCTTTTTGTCCAAGTGCGCCAAGTGATATTGATAAGGAGCTAAGTTCTCCACCAGTAACAATTCTCAGTAGTACCATTACGATGGAAGCTGTCAGCTTTGGAGTTATTCAGATGAATCTTCCTGAATTAGAACTCCATACTACTTTCAGTCCCGTGTCTAACTTCACATACTTCTTCTTCAAAGAAGTATGTTTTTAAGGGGAGGAGTGTGACGGTATATGGGAATCCCGTCCATCTTGGATGCTGGCTCTTCTCGATCTTTTTGACACGCGGCTGAAGGGGCGGTTGATTCGCGGAAACGAATCATCAACTCCTGGAGGCAACGCGTTATAATCTAACCATTTGTCTCCGGGGGCAGCTGTCACACTGCCTCCCTACCTTTCTAGAGGATGGAGAGGGGGAAATTACGCTGTATGGGCGGCGTAGGTAAACCCCTCATCTATTACAGCCTTCATGCCTGCTCCCAGGTGCGCAACACTATTCCAGTCTGGGCGTTTTCCATCTCTTAGCCATTGGTGAACTCGACTCAAAGAACTGTCATGCAACTGCTCGTGACCCCAATTGATGTCTCCCACATCGAACCTTACCAGTCTCGCATCGGTTGCTTCTCTTACTCTATTGTCTAACCGGTCACAGTAACGACAGTTTGTGTCCACACATGGGCGCCTCGATAAACCATCCGCATTAGTGTGATGAACTCCTTTCCGATGCTCCACTACAAAGTTGAAGGACTGCAAGTGCTGCAGCCACCGCGCTATCTGCCCGTCTGGCTCCCGAAAGGTTCGAAGCCATTGCAAGGCAGCGTGATCAGTTCTGACAGTGAATTCAGCTCCTGAATCTAAGCCATATGCCCTGAAGTGACTGAGAGCCTTCACAAGACTCAGAAGTTCTCGGCGGGTCACACAGTAGTTCTTTTCAGCCTTTGACAGACATCGGCTGAAGTAAGCTAGTACTCTTTCCTTCCCATCTTGCAACTGGGACAGTACTGCTCCAATGGCCTTGTCACTAGCGTCCGAGTCCAAAATGTATCGTCCCGCCGTGTCTGCATGCCCTAACACTGGTGATTCAGTCAGCGCTCTTTTTAGGTCATTAAATGCAACCTGGCAGGCCGGTGTCCAGACAAAAGAATTCGTCTTGTCTTGGAGCGGGTACAGGATCGAGGCTATCTCAGCAAAATTAGGAACAAAACTGCGATAATAGGAGCAGAACCCCAAGAAGGTACGTAATTCCTTGGCAGTTGATGGGACCGGCCATGTGCGCACTTTTTCAGTCTTCTTTGGATCAGTTTCTACTCCACCCCCCGAAATCACGTATCCCAAGTACTCGACGGATGGCCGAAACAAAATGCATTTTTTGGGATTCAATTTCACCCGTTCTTCCCGAAATTTATCAAAAATGTGCTCCAGTTTTTGAATGTGCTCTTCGAATCCTGGCGTGTCAATGAGTACATCGTCTAAATAGACTTTGACTCGGCCTTCACGTAGCTCTGGACGCAGCAACTTTGTCATAGTCCGTTGGAAGGTTGCCGGAGCATTACACAATCCAAATGGCATTGCGCGGAACTGCCAGAGTCCGAGTGGAGTGCAGAAAGCAGTTTTCTCACGATCTTCCTCCGCCATCAATATTTGCCAATAGCCGGACTGAAGATCAAGCGTTGAAAACCACATGCTCCCTGCCAAAGCTCCTAACAACTCATCTATGCGAGGGAGTGGGTGAGAATCTCTTTTCGTTACAGCATTCAATTGACGATAATCAATGCAGAAGCGTGTTGACCCATCTTTCTTTTTGACTAAAACTATTGGACTAGCCCAAGGGCTCTCAGAGGGCTCAATTACTCCGTTCTTCTCCATGCTGCTAACCATCTCATCAACCTCATGTCGGCGATGGGGCGGGAGTCGTCTGGGAGCCTGACAGATGGGTGCATGAGAACCCACATCTATTCGGTGCTGGGACCCACTGATGCGCCCTAAATCTGTGCTACTACTGGCAAAAACATCCTCATACTGTAACAAAAGCTTATTTATTTGAGAAACCTGGCTTACAGTCAAACCTTGAGCAGATCTGTCCCGTAGCTCTTTTAGGTGTGATGGTACAGTGTCGCCCTCCCCCAGCTCTCCCTGGCCCAGATTTGTGGCTTCCACTGGTTGGAGCTCTTGGAATCCTGCCTCAGCTAGTGATATTGGCGCAACATCCTCCTGTATGCCGTTCTGGAACGACTCAAGCTTCTTGTCACCCAGAATAACACAGCCCTCCGCAGCCTGAATCTGGGCTCCATACCGTGCTAAGAAGTCCATCCCCAACACACATTCTTCTTTTATGTCAGCAATTAACACTGTGTGTTCTCTCTTCTCCCCATCACCAACTTCAAGAAGTAATTGGCATATTCCTAGAACTGGTGATGTCTCACCAGTTATTGTCCTTAACCAGCCTCTATTTCCCATGCTACAGCCCTTCATGGCACCCTTCACTATGTCGCGTCTCACTATAGTCTTTGTTGCCCCAGTATCCACAACCATCGCACAGGGCACTCCATTCACATGCCCCGGCAGAACTATGGATCCGTTTCCCCCCACGCGGTAGACTACAGTTTCATCTAGGGATATCTGTGTGGCCACGTGGCAGCTGGGGGCCAGACTTCGGCCATTTAGTCTGCCCCTCTTTCGTTTCCCACCTCGGTGTTGTTGTTGGTTTGTCGACCCTGATTGTTACGTGTGGGGCAGTGGAACCATCCATGGCCGGGAGCATCACAACGCCAGCACAAAAGCGTTTTCCTCTTTTTCTCCTCGTCCCTCCTCACCGCCCATCTTGGGCGGTTGGGTGGTGAAGGCTGCTAATAGCGCGATGTACATCAACAGGTCCCAAGGCCTCTTCTGTAGTGATACTGCGTACAACGCTTGACGACCCCGCCAATTTCACTGCAGCTTCTATTCTAAGCGCCACTGACAAAGCGTCTGGCATGGTCGCTGGCCAGCTCCCAATCACTAATCGGCGCACCTCAGCGTCTCTCAGGCCTTTCATGAATTGAAAGACCAGTTGTCCTTCAGCAGCGATGTAGCCAACCCCAGGCCAAGCTTTGTGAGCCAAGTCACGTAATGCTTGATGGTAGTCTCTTATTGCCTCTTTTGGTTGTTGGGTACGACTATTAAGCAAAGTGATGTACAACTGAGTATGATTGGTGTGATGAATTTAAAATTCTCATCACGGTGGCGTGGAAGGAAGGTGAGTGAGTGAATTTAGGTAAAGGAGAGGAAAGGAGGAAAAGTCGCAGGCGGCTGTAATCAACCGAACATCTACGACTTTGGAGGAGAGAGAGGTGGATGGAGGGAATTTTACCTAGGCGGCTGTAGTCAACCGTTCATCTAGGTAAAGGAGAGGAAAGGAGAGGTCCCTTGTCTAGGCGGCTGTATTCAACCGATCATCTAGACAAGGAGGAGGAGAGAGGAGGTGAAATTCTCAGGCGGCTGTAGTCAACCGATCATCTGAGAGGGAAGGTAAGAGAGAGAAGAGAGAGCTGGTTAGAGGAAGTGTCGAATGAAGCTTGAGCGCCAGGATCCGGGGTTTTATAGTACTTGGGGGCCTCTCCCTCCAGCTCCTTGCAGGGAGCTGGTAGTGGGGCCCCAGGTTGAGTAACCCTGGGTTCTGTCGCCTGTCCCCACTCATATCTTTATTTACGGAGCTTTAGTTTGGCGTTTGGATATTGGTGAGAACTTAATATGATAGGAGTGTTCCCGGGAGGGACTCACGACAGAGGTCCCCCCAGTTTGAACCAATATTGGTGCTGAAGGCGCAAGATGACAGGAGCTGAGGGCTACGGCAAACAAGAGGTGGTCGCTGAAGGCGCAAGGTGACAGGAGCTGAGGGCTACGGCAAACAAGAGGTGGAGCTGAGGGCGCAAGGTGACAGGGGCTGAGGGCCGAGGCAAACAAGGGTTGAGCTGAAGGCGGTTCTTAAATCTAGGAGTAATATGGTACAGGCAGCATAGGTAGATTAGAAGGAAACATAGTAGGAATAGAAAATAAGTAGGATGAGTTGATGAATATGTACAAGGCTGGCATGACAAGGGCGGTGAGAGTATTTACAGGATGATGGGAGTATTGGTCAGGATTCATAAACATTTGGCATTTACGAAAGTGATCGGCAAGGGCGAGATGAGGAGGATTGACAATATTTACAGGACGTACAACAGTTACAATATTTACAAGATTTACAATATTTGCAATATTTACAATATTTACAATATCCGTGCAAATGTGGGGGACAAATTGGAACGGGGTGTTGGAAAACCGCCGATTCCTGGGTGTGTGTTGGGTGTGGTGAGTGACAGTGAGTGTGTGAGTGAAGTGTGCGGGGGTGGTGGGTGCTCGTAGCTCGTGGCGAGGCGGGCACGGCGGGGCTCCGAGTTCCGGTACAGTGCGAGTGGATTAAGAAGACACCAGCACTGTTCCGGAATCTCAAGGCCCCGCCGTGATTGCTCAGAGCGGGGCGGGGAATTTGGCCGCCGGGACGTGGGGAACGTGGGGACGCTCCCTCCGTCCGTTTCGCCGCCCGGGCCGTTTCGTCCCGGCGGAAGCTATTGTGGATATCCCCGGCGATGGAGGGGGGGGGAGGGGGTGTTTGAAGGGGAGAAGTAGACATGGGGGGGTCGAAAATTGAAAATGGTGGGGGCGTTAAAATGGGGGGGTCGGAATTTTCTGGGGGATTGGTGATTTGAACGGGGGGGTGGGGGGTCGAAATTTATTGGGGGAATGATGATTTGAACGGGGGGCGGGGGGGGCATGAGTGAGCTTGTATGGCTCCATCGCTGCATCCACATCTACAATAGGAGTAGGGCACTGGGCGACACTTAGTTGATCTGACTGCCCTGGAGGGTCAGTCGCAGCCTCTGGTCGTTGCGGTGATGGGTTCCGAATAGTGCGCCTCGTGTTCATCCCACTTCTGACACCAAAATGTTGTGAAATAGGTGGTGATAACGTGTAAACAACAGCAATAACAAATTGGACAACGTGTTCGACGGTCAAACAACAACTCAACTTATATTTTCACTGTGTAACAACTGGATAACAGATTCCACATTTGTGGTGTGTCAGAATAAGCGAGTGGAGGTATCATTGCATAACAATATTTTGTAATATGAAACTCGGAGAAACGGAACGGTAACCATAACTCAAGTGGTTGTTGTTTCTGCGATTTCATATTCAAATTTTTAGATTCTTCTTTCGTGCCAAATTAACTAATGAAATAAAAGGCGTTAGGGGAGATAATTTTTTTTTTTTTTTTTTTAACGAGGGAAACAGTGGGAAAATCTTGAAAAAGACTTGCGCTTTGGAGGGTCCGCACTCCGCAGCCGTGTGAGGTTTCACTCACTAAAAACCCACTAACCCTGATCCTCTTGACCTAATCCACCCCGGAATCACTTGTTCAGCATTACTTCGGAGTGGGGTCGATCACTGGGCGGAGTCACGCCCTCTTCTGATCTCTTCTTGCGGTCTCCAGTTTATTGCTCATCTGAGGATCGGGTCGTCCAGCTTTTTTGCCTTGAGGATTCGGACTATGTAGGACACAATCCTCTCCCAGGTTTTCTGCCTGGAGATCATCTTCCCGATCACATTAGTTGGTGTGATTTCGCCCTCCTGTTCTTCTAGGATCTCCTTTTCCCTGCTCCATCTGGAGCAGTGGAAAAACGTGTGTTCGGCGTCGTCGTTTGGTGCTTTACAGTACCAGCACGTTGTGGTGTCTGCTAGCGCCCTTCTGTGCAGATAGGACCGGAAGTATCCATGGCCCGACAGGAACATAGTGATGTAGAAGTCGACTTCTCCGTGCCTCCTGTCAAGCCATGGGCGCACCTGTGGAATAAGTACGCGTGTCCATGCCCCCCTGTCATCAGTTTCCCACTCATTTTGCCACTGCTGCAAGGTTATTTCTCTCTCCTCTTTCTTGATAAGGGATCTTGACTCCTGTGCGGATCGCCGGAGGTAGATACGCTTCCTCTCCATTGCTAGGAGGTCGATTGGGATGGTGGCAGCAATGATCCCAATGGCAGGGAAGGAGACGGTACGGTAAGCACTTGCTATTCGTAGGGCTCCTCTCCTCTGCACTGACCGAAGGTGGTCTCGGTACTTTTTAGCTTGTAGAGCCTCAGCCCACACCTCCACTCCATATAACATGATTGCCTCGGCTATGGTCATGAGCATCTTCCTTTTCTTGGGCGATGGTCCACCAATGTTTGCCATTAGCCTGCTCAGGTTTGCTGTCACTGCCGCTGCTCTTTCTCCTGCTCGCTTGATGTGCTCCCAGAAGGTCAGCCTGCAGTCGAGGGTCACTCCCAGGTACCGCACCGAATGAGATGAGTCAATGGTTTCGTCCTCCACCTGAAATTGGGTGACACGGTTGATGTGCCTCTTAGTCAGTAACACTATTTCGGTTTTGTGTACTGCAAGCTGCAACCCATGCTCCTCCATCCAAGGCATGACTCGCCTCATTGATTGGTTGAGCTTCCACTGGAGGCCCTCCAGAGTATGGTCTTTTATCACCACCGCTACATCATCAGCATAGCCCACCAGGAACACATCCTCTGGCATGTCCAGCCGGAGGATCCCATCGTAGCTCACATTCCACAGATCGGGCCCCAATATAGACCCCTGAGCCGCCCGGCTGGTGATCTTCTTTCTGCACACCTTCCCCTCGGACTCATACACTAAGCTGCGGTTCTTTAGGTAGTCCAAATTAACTAACGAAATAAAAGGCGTTAGGGGAGATAATGGTGATGTATGAGTATGCACAATTGCTTTATGGAACAGGGTGAAGTAATAAGTACGCCTCGCTAATTAAGGTTTAAAGGCGAGTGAAAATGAAATATTGCTAGATCCCGCTATTGCGCGGTATTGCTCTTTTCCCGCTGAGGCAAAAACTACGATTAATATACCGAGTGGGTGGGGTTCTGCTCAAAATTAAGTTCGTGCGTACATAAAAAGCAATCTTGGAAGTGGAAAAAAGTGGTTTGTTTTCTTGATGTAAAATACGATCTGGGGGTTGGAAGTTCGTGTGAAGAAATAACGGTGTTCCCAGCTGGATTGGTGCCGAGAAGGGGGAGGATTAAATGAGACAGTTCAGTTAATCCCGCATCGAGGAATTTTTGATATCTCAATAATGTGAGGTGTTACGATGTTGTTCACTGCCATTCAAATACTACGGTTTTGGAGACAGCGTCGATTTTAGTTTAGTATTCTCTAAATAATACACCTATGTATAATCTCTCTGCAAAAAATTTTTATAACACCCCCTCACATTTTTTCTTTTACGTTTCAAGGTGCGTAGATTCCAAAAATGCTGCAAAGTCCTTGTCACATGGGTTTATTATTCTATTGGACGCACCTACAGAAATGCTGCTGATAATTTGTTGTTTCTTTCATGTGCAATAATTGAAATAGCTATTAGTGGTTGTGTCCACCAATTTTGGACTCCAAAACACGAATTAGTTACGCTCCTTTTTTTCCAAATTATCTTTGATTATTGGTAGTGTTATTTAATTGTCTTGATTCACCTGTTGACACTTTTTCTAGTGTTATTATACAAATTCATGCTGATTTAAGATATTTTCCCAGGTTTTTGGCTCATTAAAAATGAATTTTGGGAGCAGAACCTTTGGTAGAACCTCAATTTTCCACTCTGGTCAAAATCGACTTCATATTAGGTTTTCTCGTCCAAAAAAACATGGAAATCGATACCTCAATCCATATCCTCCGCCTTATAATGCATATCTGCTTCAATTTCGGTCTAAAAATAAAAAATAAAAATCGTTCTTTCGCACACATGCTCCACTTGGGCCCTAGTGGTATCCCGAAACTTTGCAGCCCGATCGGAATATAGGTTAAAAATAGGTATTTTTTGTGTTTCAGTAACATGAGCTTGTGAGGTATCGTTTTCCGTGTTATTTAGGACGAGAAGACCGAGCATGAAGTTGATTTTGACCCAAGAGTGAAGAATTGAGATTAAATTTGCCTTAAATTTTGGTCTAAAATCTTCATTCTTCCGCTCACAGTCCCCATTTGGGAACCCATTTGGGTCCTACTTGAGCCCTAAAGCTCAGCAGCCCGATCGGAATACACCCAGGGGTGTTATGGGAGAAAAATAGGGGTTTTCGAGGATTTTTTTGAGGTTCTAGTGAACAAGAGCTTGTGAAGTATCGTTTTCCATGTTTTTTAGGGCGAGAAGACCGAATATGAAGTTGATTTTGACCCAAGAGTGAAGAATTGAGGTTGAAAAATGTGCTCTAATGCTGGTCACACTCCAACTCAGTCCAAGAAGTAGTAACTGCCGCGAGAGAGCGATAGCAGCTGTGATAGGGTATCAGCAGTATAAGGATGCTGCTGATTTAACGTCCATGCTAAGTTTTCCCATTAAATGTACCTGTTTAGAGACGCTAATTACACAAATCCGCTACTCCATAATTATGAGGAAATGAAGTGAATGTAGACGAACCAAGATGAAGCATTTAAATGGGATTGAATTAATTAAATTGTTGTAAGTTGCAGGCGTCCTTCTTGGGTGATTCGGTTATTATAAAACTTACGAAAATGTAGTCAGTAAGTGTTGAGATGCCTGTTTTAAGTCAAGTTCTGTAAAAGTTCGTGAGCTGAGCTTGCTAAACCCGTGAAAATAACGAATAATGAATGATAACTACATGTAAGTTCTGAGGACTTCCTTGTCACCTTAGTAGGAAGATTGCAAGGTAAATTTTTCAAATGTAAACAACGAAAAGCGGTAATAAGCTAGGAAGGTAGGTAATAAATTGGTATAATTGTAAATTTGTGGAGGCTCAAACAGTTCCATTATTTTGAAAATTGCTCGTCTTCAAACTCTATAATTATGCCAATATTTTGGCAAAATTTGAATTTTTTTAAATCTCGTAGCCAAGGTGCGATACCGTTTGGAGAGGACGAACACACGTTATATATTTCATGCGTATAAAACAGTGTGTATCCAGGAACCGATCCAAAATGCTGTGAAACGGAAAGGAACCGAAAAGATTTCTTTCGAAATTTTGTTAAGATTTACCATTGGTAATGAGGAACGGAATGGGTCAGAAATTTTGCTGAAATTGTTTTTCTTCCATTCCTTGTTATTCCAAGAGCCCGAACTTTGGGGTTTTGTGCATTAGCTTAGACAAGTAGGCCATCGGTATGAACGAATCGTGTAAAATTTTCACTCGCAACGAATTTAGTTAATTAAGTCTTGAAACTCCCTGGGGTTTCGGATTCTCCGAATGGGATTTCGGAATGATCTCCGAGGAAAAAGATCTCTAAGGACGAAGGAAGGACGCGCCCTATTAGGGTAACGAGATGCTAACCGTTCAAAGGAAACACTAAAAATAAAAACGACTCCAAAGGAGACGAAGGAGATGGCTTGTTGACGTTGGAGCCAACTACCGTGTATACCTGCCCTATTAATTTTCCGAAGGACTTCCGCGGATAGTTAGGAGGGAGGAATTCGTCCCAGATGATGGAAATGGGATAAAATGCTAAAACGTAACAGGAACAGGAGGGGGAAAAAACTGGTTACGACCTCAGTAAAATATGAGGACGTGAGGACCTGTAGGGTTGGTGTCGAAGGGCAAAAGGTAAAAACAGTCCGACTCTCGGGGACGTAGAAAAAGGAGAAAAAAATAGTGGAAAAAAGAAACCTTGCAAGGTGCAAGGGGATGGCCAGGTGCATCGGACACCTGCCAATGCAGACACGTGCGTAAACGAGCTTAGGGGGATCCTTCAAGTCTTTACCCTCCAATTTGCTCCCCATTTGCTCCAATTTGCTCTACGTGGGAAGTAAAAATTCCATGTTCCTCAAAAATCGGAATTCCGGTACTCGAGCATTATACCATTCATCATACTATACCATACCGTGTTTTATCGCCCATTTGCATCTCTCGGAAATGGTGTTTCTTGTTGATACATGTTCGAGAATTATTGATCCCTCACACTACCTTATTCCATGTACCCCTTAAGTATTTCTCGGGATTTACTTACTATTCCCCCAACACATAATTTTTTTATCTTGCATTTTCTTTTATATGGAGGAATGGAATTATTGGAATAACGAATAAAAAGGGATTAAAACGAATAATTAAGATTGCGAATGGAAAACTTACGAATTATTATTATGAATGGCAGAATTGAATGAATTATTATATTGAATTTTATGAATTAGTAGCTATATACCCGGCGTGCGTTGCAACGCCAACCAAAGGAAGAACCCAGCAGTCCACAAAAGCTTCATTCCAAAATATAGCCTCCGGAGGGTTGTGAGAATTTCATTGTAATATATATATATATATATATATATATATATATATATATATATATATCAAAATTTTTTACTCTTTGTATCGCAAAAATGAATTTATGTACCTCCTGCCGTTAAGAGCTATTAACAAAACGCTGCAAAGTCCTTGTCACATGGGTTTATTATTCTATTGGACATACCTACAGAAATGATAGCTGTTTATTTATTGTTGCTTTCATGTAAAATAACTGAAATAGCTATTTATGGTGGGTTCCACCAATTTTGGCCGCCAAAACACAAATTAGATACACTCTTTTTTTTCTTTTTTTTTTTCAATTTATCTTTGATCATTGGTAGTGCCATTTAACCTTCATGATCCACGTGTTGATACTACTTCCAGTGTTATTATACAAATTGATGGTGACCAGACGATTTTCCAGATTTTTGCCTCATAAAAATACATAGGTGTATTATTCACAGAATAATAAACCAAAATCAATTTTGGCAGCTGAATCTTTGGTAGAACCACAATTTTCCACTCTTTGGTCAAAATCGACTTCATATTCGGTCTTCTCGTCCCCGAAAACATGGAAAGAGATACCTCAAAAGCTCATGTTACTAACATGTTACTAAAACACAAAAAGTACTTATTTTTACACCCATTTTCACTCATAACACCCCTGAGTATATTCCGATCGAGCTGAAAAGTTTCGGGACACAACTAGGGCCCAAATGGAGCATGTGTGCGAAAGAACGACTTTTTTAGACCGAAAATGAAACCGGTACACGTGATACGGCGGACGGCGTACGGCGGAAAGCGCGCGGTGGACGGACATTGCATTTTGGTTTATTATTCTGTGAATGATACACCTACCTATGTATTCGCTCAGCAAAAAATTTTTATAACACCCCCTCAAAATTTTTTCTTTTCCGTTTCAAGGTGCGTGGATTCCAAAAATGCAATGTACGTCCGCCTTCCGCCATACGCCCTACGCCGTACGCCGTCCGCCGTATCACGTGTACAGGCTTCATTTTCTGTCTAAAAAATTCGTTCTTTCGCACACATGCTCCATTTGGGCCCTAGTTGTGTCCCGAAACTTTTCAGCCCGATCGGAATATACCCAGGGGTGTTATGAGTGAAAATGTGTGTAAAAATAGGTACTTTTTGCGTTTTAGCAACATGTTGGTAACATGAGCTTTTAAGGTATCGTTTATCATGTTTTTGGGGACGAGAAGACCGAATATGAAGTCGATTATGACCAAAGAATAGAAAATTGAGGTTCTACCAGATGTTCAGCTCCCGAAATTGATTTTTTATGATTAAAAAACCTGGGAAATCGTCTGAAATCACCATCAATTCGTAGAATAACACTGGAAAAAGTGTCAACAGGTGGATCAAGACGATTAAATGGCACTATCTATGATCAGAGATAATTTATGAAAAAAAAAAAAAAAGAAGGAGCGTACCTTATTCGTGTTTTGGGGGCCAAAATTGGTGGAAATCACCAGAGATAGCTATTTCAATCATTCTATGTGGAAGAAACAATAAATAAAAAGCCAGCATTTCTGCAGGTATGTCCAATAGAATAATAAACCCATGTGACAAGGACTTTGCAGCGTTTTGAGTTTTAGTAACATGTTAGTAACATGAGCGTTTGAGGTGTCGTTTTTCATGTTTTTGGGGACGAGAAGACCGAATATGAAGTCGATTGTGACCAAGGAGTGGAAAATTGAGGTTGTACCAGATGTTCAGCTCCCAAAATTGATTTTTTATGAGTCAAAAACCTGCGAAATCATCTGAAATCACAATCAATTTGTAGAATAACACTAGGAAAAGTGTGAACACGTGGATCAAGACGATTAAATAACACTACCAATGATCAAAGATCATTTGAAAAAAAAAAAAACGCTGCAAAGTCCTTATTTATTGTTTCTTTCATATAAAATAATTGAAATAGCTATCTCTGGTGGTTTCCATCAATTTTGGCCCCCAAAACTCGAATAAAGTACGCTTCTTCTTCTTTTTTTTTTTTTTGATAAATTATCTTTGAACATTGATAGTACCATTTAATCGTCTTGATCCACCTGTTGACACTTTTTCCAGTGTTATTATACAAATTGATGTTGATTTCAAACGATTTCCCAGGTTTTTGACTCATAAAAAATCAATTTCGGGAGCTGAACATCTGGTAGAACCTCAATTTTCTATTCTTTGGTCAAAATCGACTTCATATTCGGTCTTCTCGTCCCCAAAAACATGAAAAACAATACCTTAAAAGCTCATGTTACCAACATGTTGCTAAAACGCCAAAAGTACCTATTTTTATACACATTTTCACTCATAACACCCCTGGGTATATTCCGATCGGGCTGAAAAGTTTCGGGACACAACTAGGGCCCAAATGGAGCATGTGTGCGAAAGAACGATTTTTTTGTACCGAAAATGAAGCCTGTACATGTGATACGGCGGACGGCGGACGGCGTACGGCGGACGGACATTGCATTTTTGGAATCTACGTACCTTGAAACGGAAAAGAAAATATTTTGAGGGGGTGTTATAAAAATTTTTTGCTGAGCGAATACGTAGGTGTATCATTCACAGAATAGTAAACCAAAAGGAGCGTACCTAATTCTAGTTATGGGTGCCAAAATTGGTGGAAACCATCAGAAATAGCTATTTCAATTATTTTACATGAAAGCAACAAATAATGAACAGCCAGCATTTCTATAGGTGTGTCTAGTAGAATAATAAACCCATGTGACAAGGACTTTGCAGCGTTTTTGTGTTTTAGTAACATGTTAGTAACATGAGCTTCTGAGATATCGTTTTCCATGTTTTTGGGCACGAGAACACCGAATATGATGTCGATTTTGACCAAAGAGTGGAAAATTGAGTTCTACCAAATGTTCAGCTCCCAAAATTGATTTTATATGTGTGAAAAACCTGGGAAATCGTCTGAAATCACCATCAGTTTGTATAATAACACTGGAAAAAGTGTCAACACGTGGATCAAGACGATTAAATGGCACTACCAATTATCAAAGATAATTTGACAAAAAAAGAAAGAAAGGAGCGTACCTAATTTGTGTTTTTGGGGCCAAAATTAATGGAAACCATCTGAAATAGCTATTTCGATTACTACGCATGAAAGAAACAATAAATGAACAGCCAAAATTTCTGTATGTATGTCCAATAGAATAATAAACCCATGTGACAAGGACTTTGTAGCGTTTTTGTGTTTTAGTAACATGTTAGTAACATTAGCTTTTGTGGTATCGTTTTCCATGTTTTTGGGGACGAGGAGACCGAATATGAAGTCGATTTTGACCAAGGAGTGGAAAATCGAGGTTCTACCAAATGTTCAGCTCCCAAAATTGATTTTTTATGAGTCAACAACCTGGGAAATCGTCTGAAATCACCATCAATTTGTATAATAACACTGGAAGTAGTATCAACACGTGGATCATGAAGGTTAAATGGCACTACCAATGATCAAAGATAAATTGAAAAAAAAAGAAAAAAAAGGGAGCGTACCTACCTAATTCGTGTTTTAGGGGCCAAACATGGTGGAAACCATCAGAAATAGCTATTTCGATTATTTCACATGAAATAAACAATAAATGAACAGCCAACATTTCTGTAGGTATGTCCAGTAGAATAATAAACCCATGTGACAAGGACTTTGCAGCGTTTTTGAATCTAGGCACCTTGAAACGGAAAAGAAAAATTTTGAGGGGGTGTTATAAAAATTTTTTGCTGACCGAATACATAGGTGTATTATTTACATAATAATAAACCAAAAATTGTATACCGTTCAAATAAGGGCTGTATGAAAATAGCCAAGTCGGCTCATAAGTCTGTGCTAAAAACACAAGCATGATATAATGTTAAATAAACTAGTTATACGATATTGTTGTAATATTTTTTCACCATTTTGTACGGTCAGTCACGATTCGCCTACCGCTCAGATAAAGGCTGTGTAGTTATGTAGTCGGCTCACAGGCCTACGTCAAAAAACAAGTTGTTGATAAAGCGAAACCAACTATACATAGGTGTATTATTCACAGAATAATACACCAAAAACGCTGCAAAGTCCTTGTCAAATTGGTTTATTATTCTATTGGACATACCTACAGAAATTTTGGTTGTTCATTTACTGTTTCTTTCGTGTGCAACAGTTGAAATGGCTATTTTTGGTGGTTTCCCCGCATTTAGGCCCCCAAAAACACGAATTAGGCTTTTTTTTAACACATTATCTTTGAACATTGATAGTACCATTTAATTGTCTCGATTCACCTGTTGATACTACTTCTTGAGTTATTATATAAATTTATGGTGATTTCGGACGATATCCCTCGTTTTTGACTCATAAAAAATTAATTTCGATAGCTTCCTGCGTTACAACCTCAACTCTTCACTCATCGGTCAAAATCAACTTCATATTCGGTCTTCTAGCCCTAAAAAACATGGAAAACTATACCTCACAAGCTCATGTTCACTAAAACCTCAAAAATCCCTCGAAAACCCCTATTTTCACGCACCCATTTTTCTCCCATAACACTCCTGGGTGTGTTCCAAACGGGCTGCCGAGCTTCGGAGCGCAACTAGGACCCAAATGTGTTCCCAAATGGGGACTCAAACTGTGTGCGGAAGAATGGCGATTTTATACCAAAATTTAACGTAAATTTAAGGCTGAAACTTCGTTAGAATCTCAATTTTCCACTCTGGTCAAAATCGACTTCATAATTCTGTCTTCTCGACCCAAAAAACATGGAAAACGATGCATCAAAAGCTCATGTTACTAGAGCACAAAAAATCTCTATTTTATACCCATTTTCATTCACGACACCCCTGGGATATTCCGATCTGGCTGCAAAGTTTCGGGACACAACTAGGGCCCAAATGGCCCGAATTTGAACCGAAAATGAAGCCGGTATGTATGATACGGCGGACGGACATTGCATTTTTGGAATCTATGCACATGTAAAAGAAAAAATTCTGAGGGGGTGTTGTAAGAATTTTTCGCTGAGCGATTACATAGGTGTATTATTCACAGAATAATAAACCAAAATTGGAGGGGGTGTTATAAAATTTTTTTTGCTGCGATTACATAGGTTTATTATCCACAGAATAATAATAAACGAAAACGAAAACTGACCTCGCCAATCGACCGGGCGTCAAAAAGTACTTGGGAGTAGCATCTTACTCAGAATGTGGGAAAAGTGACTTGGTGGATTTCACTTGTAAGCCGGCGATCTGTAGCTTGATGCCTGTACTTCGACAGGCGTACACCAATTTTGAGCTTCACGATAATTCGTTTGTGATCGAAATTTCGCCACGCCAGGTCATGTGATCTTTTGACGTGGTTCGTGGTGTCGGCGAGGGGGGGGGGGGATTCCTTTATATTATCTGGTAGGTAGGTGATGGTGGGGGGGGGGTGGGGGGGGGGGGGGGGGGGGGGGGTTTGAGAGAGAATTAGGGGTGGGAGATGAGAGCAACTTCCTGCGGGGGAACCCCTGAATTCTTGTTAGATTGAAGCTCGTGGGTACCGATGGAGAGGTTGAGAGCGCCCCGGGCGAACCGGAGCTTCTCGCGCCCTAAAAACCATCGCCATAAATCAGATTCCGAGAGGTCGGTGATGGTGAGGTGAGGGATGGAAAGGAGCGACGGTTGGGAAAGTGACAGCCGGGAAAGTGTAGGAGTTTCGCGGGAATTTCCCATCGTGGTGGGGAGGAAAAGGGGCGAAGTTTAGCGAGAAATACTATTATTATAGTGTGTTGCCCTAAAGGTACGTGTTCTTGACATTGCGTCGTGTGTTGAGATATTACATTACCTGGCCTCCTTCAGAAAGTTTATTACAAAGCCCTCTACGGTTGACGAGTTGAGCGCCTCCGGGATCCACCAAGTTTTATCCGTTCCGTATTCCGTTTCTGATGTACTGGTTACTTACCTTTGAAAGCTTGTTGAATTTGTAATTTCTCGAATGTATTTTCAGAGGGAATTAGAAAAATATATCAGAATGTTCGAAGAGAGGCTTATCCACGTTCCTCACCCATCTTTCGTTTCAATCATACACCTTGAAATCTACGTAAATTAAATATTCATTTCTGTCTGCCTGTAAATTTATGGGAATAAGAAAATGTGTTGTTCTGTTGCTCTGCATACCGTTCTATGCGATATTCCTCACACGAATTTGAAACAAAAAGGTCATTCTTATTGAGGTATAGGTATGTCACATGTATCCGTGTACTACGTGTGTGCCTATCCAGACGATGTCTGACACTGAGAGATGAACTTACCTCTCTTTCCTACCTTTGAAAGCTTGTTGAATTTGTAATTTCTCGAATGTATTTTCAGAGCGAATTTGAAAACGCTGCAAATCTCTGCACAACGGTTTATTATTTTGTACGGAATACCCTTCTGTTGCAGATCACAGCTCTCTGTATAGATAACCCGTCTATATATAATATAATATGTACTATTCTATACATATTATGTAGAATAGTACCATCATCATATATTATGTATGATGTACCCTAACCCCGTACTCGTTACTAGGTACCTACCTAAATCACGAGTTAAATGTGCTCTAAAATAATTCTGTCGATGACAAACAGTAACTAAAATGACAAAAACAAACGCAAATAATGAAGTTCTGTTGATGTGGAGTGAAAAAAGTTGCAAAAGTACCTGCCACAAACTCCAGCCCCCTTCTACGTAGATGGTATAATGAACTGTTGTGTAATAATTTACCACTCTGTAGTAATTTACCCATAAGTAATACTTCAACGTTTGTTCAAGTTCACTACCTATCAACAAACTCCAAAAGAGCCATCATTTTTCAAATGAAATAATATCACAGAACAACCAACTCAACTTCATACTCCGTGAATATAATCAGGTGATCCCTAGCAATGATTTTATCTCGGGCCAATTCCCGATTGTTAGCGCGTCCCTAGTAGTGATGATATTTGGGCTGAATGTATACAATTTCATTCACCCTGCTGTTGAAAATGCCTGTCGGTGCAAACTTCTGGGCATTGCTTCGAACGAACGGCTGGAAGTAGGTGCAAATGCTCCGGGTGGTCTTAAAAAACTCCCAAGTTCGAGAACTATGTAAAACCGTAAAAAAATTCGAGAAAACGGCGTCTTAGGGATGACTGACATTAACGACGAGCTTCGAGGACCAACTAGACCCCCAAGCAGACCTATAAAGCAAATTTCGTTAATATTTTGGTTAATGATCACTAGAGAAGGGCGAAGTACGGCGTAAGGCGGACGGACAGAAATGTTTTTGTTGCATTTTCGGATTCTACGTATACGTACCTTGAAACGGAAACCATCAAATTTTGATGGGTGGTTGGTGGGGGGGGGAGTTATTAATTTTTTATATTTATTTTCATGCTCGATTCAAAAGGTTCATTATTGGAAATTATTAACAAAAACTTGAAGAATAGCGGTTCAATCTTCCATAACTCCCGGCACGTGATGATCCTGAGGGGGTCTTGCTGGTTGTGCGGGGAGGGGGGGAAGGTCGTTAAAACCCTGAAATGGAATGAAATTAAAATGCAATTTTTTCCTCCGAAACCCAAGATACATCGGTATAGATACACGAAGAAGATATAGACTATTTAAACTACAGTGTCCACTTGATAACTAACTACCCCACACCAAAGAACACAGTTCCAAGCTATGTGGGGGGGGGGGGGGGGGGGAGTCAGCTCCCAAGTACCTACATGAACATCCAAATTGTGCTTTGCGGACTACAATATTATATAATTATCTCCCTATATTATTAAATCATTAGCATTTACTTAGTACATTGCTACTACGATTACTATACTATAAATAAGATCTCGTGAATAAATTGTCGCAAATTAGATATCCTTGTGATATGAGCCAGCTAAAAACAAATTTTGGTTTATTATTTTCAATAATGAACCATTGGAATCGAGCATGAAAAAA